>ML286872.1:23007-35936 GCA_005239495.1 Nicotiana undulata | reverse complement strand
TGGTTGCTTAGCCTTACGTCGCCCTTCCAAAGCATCTCAGGAAGGCGCCGCGTAACAGTTATACATGGTAAAATCATGAATATATTTAAGCGTTTGTTTGACTCACAGTTACCATCATGTCTGGGCCTTCTTGTTGTAGCCTTCTTATCCCTTATTTTGTCCTGCGACTTATAAATCAATCAAACCACTTTCAAACTCAAATTAACTTTCAACACAATCCAATGTAATTAAAATCAAGCAAATGTAAAGCACCAATCCAAGACCAAGGACATAAAGTAGTACTCTCTCTGTTTACTTTTATTCATCCACTATTAATTTCGCACCCTCTTAAAAAATAATAAATAAAGTATATAATTTACTACAATATCTATATTAATTGGTGTATAGTGTTAATGGATTTGAAAAATAATTTGGAATGAGTTATTAATGCTAAGGGAAAATCAGAAATAATAAATTAAATTATTCTTGATATGCAAAAATTGACAATTAAAATAAAATTTTATTTTTTAAAATACTTGACAATTAAAAGTGAACCGAGTGGGTAAATATAAAGAGATGTGTATGTATTACACAGAATTACATAGACAATCCTTTAAAGTGGGCTTGTCCTATACAATCATCTCTCTTAATTTTGTTTGACATTATTTTTATGTTTTGACACTAAGGATCATTTAAATAAGTAAACACGTACTCCTCCGGTTCATTTAGGTGATTCTTTTTTTTACCTTTTTTTTAGTTCATAATATTTAATTTTTTTATAGATATCAAGAACGAATTAATTTCGTCCAATAAATTGTCCTTGGAGTTATATTTTTAATGAGCATATTAAGATTAATATGGTCAATTGCATTATTAATTAATGCTAAACTATCGATAAATTAATATGTTATTGTTAGAATCATACAAATAGGTTGCCGACAAACTTGCAGGATACAGGAGCAATTTGAATATTTTTTAGAGCTTAACTTTATATTGTCATCTACCACCTCTTGTAATTTCTGCTTTTGAACAAGCTCGGGTTGCTGATTTATCTGTTTGGTCGAGTTGTAAAAATTAACTTATTTTGAGAAGTAATTTTTTTTAAGTGTTTTTTTCAAAAGTAGTTTTGGCGAGAAATAATTTGTGTTTGACAAACTTATTTGAAAAGCACTTCTAAGCAGCAATTAGTGTTTGGCCATGCTTTTAAAAACTGCTTCTAAGAGCGTGTTTGAATTGACCTTTAAGCTAGTCAAATCAACTTTTAAGCTCTTTTTAGCTTTTTTCGGTGTTTGATAACGTCAAAAAGTGTTTAAAATAAGTTAAAAATTGGTTAAAGCAAGCCAAAACAATAAGCTGGGCAACCCCAACTTGTTATTTTTTGGCTTAAAAGCTAATTCAACTGTAAAGCCACCTTTTTAAGTCAATCCACACGGGCTCTAAGTGTGTTTTTCTCAAAAGTGTTTTAAAAAAAAAATGTTTTTGGAGAGAAGCCGCTTTTTTTCTTCTCCAAAAACGGCTTCTCCTTCTACTCTAAGGCAGGGTTTTTTTTCCCTCTAAAAGCTTGGTGAAACTCTTCAACTTTGAAAAACAAATATTTGTTTGAAAAAAAAAGTGATTTTGGCATTGGAAAAGTTTGGCCAAACAGGCTACTCATGGTACAATTATCAAGGTTGGTAAAGTTATGTACTATTAGTTTCATCATTCAAATTTATGTGACGGTGTTTAACTAGATATGAAGATTAAAAACGAAAGAAAGATTTGAAACGTGTAGTTTAAAAAAAGCAATAGAAATTTATGTGATTAGTAAATTATTATAATGGTAAAATAGATTTTGTAAAGTTAAATTATTTTTAAATAAGAAAATATAGAATTTTTTGAGACATTAAAAAAAGGTATGACAAATAAATTGAGACAAAATTATTTTTAACCCCCCAAAAAAAATTACTATCCTGAAATCCTTGAGTTGGGGCGAAGTTATGTTGGCCCAAGGATGGTCAACTGATCATTCTTCGCCGAAAAAATTATACACGCATAAAATAAAATATTACTTGTTATTGATTAACATAAACTTTGAACACTCTTGCATCATTCACTGACAGAGGATATTCAAATTTTGAACACTCTTAATGAATTTTTTGATTTCATCACTGTCTTGAGCAGCAGCCACCAAGTGCACTCGCCAAAATAGGAGTAAGTAAGAAATGGGAAAACGATAAAAGAACAGTTGGCTTGGATTAACAGAGGGAAAAAGAGTAGAAAAGAGTTGGCTTGGACAATTTTCTTTGGAATTGAAAGAGAAGTTTCAAACCTTACACCCATTTTTACCATTTTTGTAAAAAAGATGGACAAATTAATTGGTAAAAGCAGCAATTGGTTAAAGTTTGTCTTAGCTAGAATAATGAACAGGTCTCCTTTCTGCAGACCTTCGTGTGTAATTTCCCTTGATAAAAGTGAACCACCTATGAGAGAGAAATAGACTGTCTATTCTGCTTCTGTGTTGTGTGTGATTTTGTAGCTGAGAAGGACAAATGCCTCATTTTAACCATTCAACAGTGGCACTGAAAACATGGCAACCTTTTCTTGTTGAAGCATTTAATATGAACCAAACTATAAAAATCTCCAACTTCCTAACCAAGAGACAAGTGTAGCTCTTTTTACCCTCTTTTTGTTGAGAAAGGTAACTTTTCTTACATAATTTACCGTCACATAAAAAATAGAATGAATATTTATGTTTCTAGTTTTAGGTGAACAAATATTTGAGAGCAAAAGGATAAGTACTCCTTCTGGTTCAAAATAAGTGATTTTTTTATTTGTTTATTGTAGTTCAAATAAATAATTTTTCTAAATTTCAAGAATGAATTAATTATTTTTTTCCTACATTGTCCTTGGAGTAAAATAATATTGAGTATGTGTTAAGAGTATTTATGTGAAAATATAGTAAATGTTAATATGACCAATTTCATTGCTAATTAATATTAAAAGGTAGATTTCTTAATATGTGTGAAAACAACAAAAAAATCACTTAATTTGGACCGAATGGAGTACTATTTATACCTTTGTAAAAAAAAGTTCGTTACTCCCTTCGGTCCACAATAAGTCATCTTTTTGCCATTTTTTTGTGGTCTAAACTAAGTGATTTTTTCAGATTTCAAAAATGAATTAATTATTTTTTCCTACATTGCCCTTGGAGTAAATAGTGTTGGAGTATGTGTTAGAATGTTTATGTGAAAAGACAGTAAAGGTTAATATGATCAATTTCGTTGTTAGTCAATGTTAAACGGTGAATTTCTTAATCTATGTGAAAATAACAAAAGATGCCCTTATTGTGGATCGGATGGAGTAATAAGTAATGCTATGCCAAATTTCCAGTTGCACCAAAAAATATAGAGCCTTACCTTGCAAGATTTAGTTAAAATGGTTTTCGTATGAAAGAAAATATTTTATTAAACATAAAGTAGACTAAATGTTGAGAGTTATTTTTACTTAGCGCAAAGTCAAGTACACTTTTTTTTATTAAACAATCACCGTTGATCATTGATGTGCAAAAAGTTACAATTTGAGTTTGGCATCCCAAACTTTGTACATGATCATTGCGATGTGACTATCAATCTTTATCCTAGTTAAAGGATAGCAAAATCACAGTATGCTCAAGGAGGTTCATAGATGATGTTAGAGGGTTTTGTGTGCTTAATTCTGAAGGTAGGCAAGCCTCATTTGTCCATATTTACTAGGCCCTTTATATGGTTAGGAAGATCAGAGAAAAGGTTGAAGATCTTGTTTTCTTCAATTCAGTGACTCAGAGTTGCTAAATTGTCTGCAGGTCTGTTGGCTTTTCTGAAGCAGTGATTGATGTTGAAGTTGTGCTCTTCAATCATTTTCTGGATCTCTTTTATTTGTTTGTTGATGTTCCATGGTGGCCCACTCTCTTTTGACACACTTGACTATTAGGAGCGAGTCAGACTCTCATATGGCCATCTCCAGACCTCTGTTTGCACACCATTTCAATCTAAAGATAAGTGCTTCTGCTTCTGCATAGTTTCTGATGCCTACTCCTAGAGGGATGGAGTAGGCCATGATGAACTTTCCTTCTTGATCTCTAATAATTCCTCTCCATCCACATATCCCGTTAGAGCAACTTCCATCATTGTTCAGCTTAACTATTTGCGCAGGTGGTCTGAACCATCGCACTAGGACACTGCTAGTCTGTTGGATCTGTGCTTCACAAGCTGTGTATATACTGATCTAGTTGTATCCGACGTGTACTCTACTAAAATATTTCTTGACCATCTGCAAAATAAAAGAAGTGATATTATAACAAGTTCTATACATTGAGGGTCTAGTCCCTTCAAACTTGTTGCCACATCTTGATCTCCAAAGTTCCCAACAAATGATAAGTGGGAGGTTCTTGGTGATGAATCTCGAGATTGTATTTGACAATTTGTGGTTCCACCAACTTAGAAGGGTCATGTTCATGTTGTTGAAATTCCAACCAATACCCAAAGGCCCCGCATAATTCCTCCAAATCTTCCTCACAAGTTCACCTTGGCAGAATATGTGGTTAGTTTCTTCTAGATCAGTTCGACTATTGGTAGAGTTACAGCAATAGCGTTGGGGAGTTAGTGCAATTCCAAGCCTGGTCACACTCTTGTCAGTGCAGAGTTTGTTACATACTGCTCTCAAAAGGAGGAAAGGCATCTTGAAAGGAATGTCCTTAGTCCATAAGTTCTTATAGAGAGGGTTGTGGTCTTTTCTTTTCCTACTAGTGTTCCAGGTGGAGCTTATGGTAAATTTTCCTGATTTGGAAAGGCTCCAGTTGGCTTTATCATAGCTATTGCTTTCCAATTCAATGCCTAAGGATAATAGATGAGATTTGGTGTCTTCATTTGGTTGAATGGTGAGGATGTTCCAATTCTAGGTATTGTTCTGAAGAAATTCATTCAGTTTGATGTTTGGCATTGGGACCTCATAGGTAGTAATCTTGTATAGAGGACCTAATGGGCACCAGTTGTCGAACCACAAGGAGACATCTCCTTGTCCAATGTTCCAGACAATATTGAGCTCCATTTCTTCTTTGATGTCACATATGGATTTCCAATTTTGCAAGTTCCCCTTGTTCCACTTAATGGTAATAGGGTGATTCGACTCACAATACTTAGCAATCATGAAAGATCCCAATAGAGAGTTTGATGTTCTCAAATTCCACCACTGCTTAGCTCTAAAGGCCTTACAAGTATCACTGAGTCTTCTAAAATTAACACCTCCTTCATCATAAGGATAGCACAAGTTTTTCCATGCATACCAGTGATATTTTCCTCCACTATCTTTCCCAGACCAGAAGAATATGGCTACAAATTTCTCAATGAGCTCTATAGTTCCTTTTGGTGGATTAACTGCATCCAAGAGGTGAATAAGGAGAGCCAGGAGGACGTGTCTGATGAGAATTGCTCTTCCTCCAGTTGAGAGGAGTTTGGTATGCCAACCTCTGATTCTTCCAATGACTTTGTTCACAATATCTGAATAAAATTCAATCTTGTTTCTCCCTGTTGTGAGAGGACATCCCAAGTATTTGATTGGAAACTTTTGATATTTCATGCCAGTGATAGCCTTCATTCTGTTGATAGTGACCAGGCTAGTCTTGTTGCTCATTGCAAAACATCTCTTGTTCTTATTGATGAGTTGTCTAGAGATCTTCTCGTAGTCCTTTAAGGTGCTCAATACCAATCTCATGAACCTCTTTTCCATTACAGAACAGAATAGTGTCATGTGCAAAAGAAAGATGGTTAACTTTAGGACAGTTAGCACTCATATAACAACTTTTGTAGCCCACTCTACTATGTAGATTGTTCATCACTTGTGAAAGAATTTTTTCACTTAAAATAAAGAGAGAAGGGGAGAGAGGGTCTCCCTGCCTTAAGCCCCTCTCAGATTGAAAGAAGTCATTTTCTCTTCCATTAACCAACACAGAGTACCAGTTATTGGAGATGTATTTGTGGATAATCTCTATCCACTGATCACTGAACCCCATCTTCTTTAGAACTTTCCTGAGGAAAATCCATGAGACTCTATCATGTGCTTTGGTCATATCAAGTTTCAGGACTACATTGCCTCCTCTATTTGGTTTGTTGATGTCGATGATGATCTCTTGTGCAAGGAGGATGTTTTTTGAGATTGATCTCTCTTTGATGAAGCCAGATTGGTTTCTGGAGATGATTTTGGGAAGAATGTTGGAGATCCTGGCATTGAGGATTTTAGAAATAATTTTGGAAGACACATTACAAAGGCTAATAGGTCTGAGGTCAGAGAAACTTTGGGGGTTATCCACTTTAGGAATCATGACAATACAGGTGTGAGTGTTGAATTTGGTAAGTGTTGAGCCACTAAATACAACTTTTACAGCATTATGCACATCCTTAGCTATAATGTCCCAACATTTGTGATAGAACATCCCAATAAGGCCATCAGGTCCTAAGGAGCTATTGGCATCAATGAATAAAACAGTCTTAGTGACCTCTTGGAGAGTAGGAATGGCACTGATTCTAGTGTTGTCTTCATCTGTAATACATCTTTCAATGCAGTCGAGTGCCCTAAAATCTGTGTTGCTGGGGCCTTCGGGAAAAACGTTCTTGTAAAAGTTAACAGCTCCCTCAGCAATAGACTCAGAATCTTCAAGCCAATTACCCTTACCATCTTGGATCCTTCTAATTGTCGGTTTCCTCCTTTTCTCCTTAATAGTCGCATGGAAGTAAGCAGTATTGGCATCGCCCTCATTGAACCACTTAATTATTGCTTTTTGTCTCAAAATAGAGTCTTGAATCTTTAGATATCTTCTAAACTCAGCTTTACTCTTAGACAACTCACTTCTATTCTCTGGGGTGTTATTAGTCATACAAATTTCTTCTAGGTCCCTAATGAGGTTTTCTAGTCTTTTAGGTTCTTCATAGATATCACCAAAGGTAACCCTGGACCATGTAATAAGGGCCTTAGTAGTGTTCTTGATCTTCTGTTGTAGGATGTATAGGGGGTTACCATGGATGTAGATATTCCAACTATTCTACATTGTCTGCTTAAAATCAGGGTGTTCTGTCCAGAAGTTGAGGAACTTGAAATATCTGGTTCCTTGGGTATCTTCATGGTGAAGCTTAACCAGGAGAGGCACATGATCTAAGCAAGATCTAGATATGTGAGTTACAACAGTGTTGTTGAGATTATCAAACCAATCTAAATTGTAAACCAATCTGTCAAGTCTCTTTCGTATGGTGAGGGGTGGATCCCTGTTATCACACCAAGTCACTTTAGCACTAGTAAAACCTACATCTTGAAGGCCACATTCATTGAGACATTCTATGAACTCCAGGCTTTCCTCTAGCCTATGAGGTCTTCCTCCCAATTTCTCCTCTCTGTTAGTAATCACATTGAAGTCACCTATGACTCCCCATGGTTCTTGAATTGTAGAGGCTAAGTTCCTTAAGTCTGATCATAACTCCCTTATCAATTCTTCTGTGCATTTATCATAACCAATCGTTATAAGGAAGGAGGGGAAATTGTTGTGCTTAGCTTTAATATGAACATGTTGTTCTTTGTCTTGTCGGATAGTAATGTTGATGTCATTGGTCCAGAAGATCCAAACCTTGTCGGAGCAATTAAAGTAGGCTTTTTCCATTCCTAGTTTTTTTTTGGATTTCTCTATCTTGCCACTATCCACCATAGGTTCTTGAAGGCGGATGAGAGGGAGTTGATATTGAAGTTTTAAAGTTTGGAGTCTTTCAAGAGATCCTTTGGACCCTATACCTCTGATGTTCCACCATATTATACTAATCATGGGAAGGTCAAGGATCGGGGGGATCTTTGGTCTGGTATTGAGGAGTCAATCGACTTGTCTCTGAAGAAATGACTCCCTCCCATGTTTTATTGGTTTCTTGGTGATAGGTTGTTGGTTTTAAAGATCTTTGTCTTGTTCTTGTCTTGCTAGCTTAGCTCCTCTTCAGGGTAAGATTTAATGATATCCCCCCTGCTCACTTCATCATCTGATAGAGATTTTTCCAGTTCGACTTCAATACATTCCATGAACAATTCCTGATTGAGCTACTCACTAGAAACTGTCTCCAGTTCTTGCACACCCATAGGGACGTTATATAGATATTCCATTGAGTCTGGGGGTTTAGCTTCTGGTTTTTGCTAATCGTTCCCCTCTTGTTCCTTCAGAATATCCTGATCCTGGGCCTTGTTGGTCAGGTTGGACATTTTTTCATTAACGTAATCAATGTTCTGTATTAGCGAAAAGTTTATGGAGATCCCTTGGGGGACATTCTTAGATTTATAATTCTCCCCATTAGTAATATCCTCCTTAGTGGTACTCACTTTGTCTTTGAGTTTCTGTTTTTTTGAAGGCAGTCTTTTACTAATGTTGGCATCATGTGTGTAGGTCAAGTGCTCATTTCTATTCTTTCTAACTCTAAGGTTATGGTGATGCATTTCATTCTTGTTCTGTTTTGTTTCCCTTGGTTTGTTGTCTTATTCTCTGTCCCACCTGGAGTTTCTGCCAAAGATGAAGGTGGAGTCTTCTTCAGGTTTGTTTTTCTCACTGTTCTCCTTATTTATGCTAGTTTTCCTCAATTGATCCCCTATTTCTTGCTCCACAAGTTGATCGAACATATTGTGATTAAGCTGGAAGTTGCTATTTCGACTTGTGTCTTGAATTTCCCCCAAAATTCTGTGTGCTCGTTGGTGAGGCAGTCTCCTTTATACTATTTTTGCCTTTTCCTTTTTCTTTTATCCACTTGTTTCCATCCATCCTTCAATGTTGATGAGGTAGTCTTGGTGGCTTGTTTGTTGTTCATGTTTGTGTCGAATTCTATTTGTTGGGTTCCTTGTTTGGTACTGACCGTACTAGATGTGGCCATAATAGGATTATGGACATTTCCTTTATTGTTCTGGTTGTTGCTGTGACTTTCACTTTGTTGGTCGCTCATTCCTTCATCATTTTGCTCCTTATGTTGAGTATCCACATGAGCTGCTTTGGGGACCCTTTGACACGCCTCCCTCGTGTGACCTTGAATTCTGTACTGTGAGCAAAAGAGGGGCACTGTTTCATATTCAATTTTTTGATTGAGGTCTCTAGAATACCTTATGGGTTGTGAATGGCCACTTGAACATCCGTGATCAGAGGTTTCAAAAGATCAATCTCGATTATCATTTTTGATGTTGTTGGTCTTGTTTTTGTCATAGTAGATTTATCCATGACAATAGGTGTTCTAATAGGCCCAACAATCCTACATAGATCTTCCCACACGTAGTAATGCCATGGAAGATCGGGAAGGTTTATCCAGACTCGTGCCAAAGACGTATTCTTGTTTGGTTTAAAATTGGTGGCCCATCTCTGAATTTTCATGGAGTGGTCTTTGCTAAGTTGAAGGTAGTTGTATGAAGCTATCAATTTGTAATCTTCCTCATTCTCAGCATCAATAAAGACATGCTTAGCATCTTTGGCCCCAATTTTCACTTGCCCTTTCGTTGGCTTGCAAAACTTGCCCTAATTTTGTCAATTTGGGGGCGATTTCGATCGAAATAACCTATGAGAGTCCATTTGCATGTCTCAACTAGAAGATCATGTTCCTCCTTTGTGAAGGTGACTACTGGTTTCCCGTTGATGATTTCGTGCTTGCCCTTGCTAGAAGATTGAGTCTTTAGCCCTAGGGCTCCTCTGTAAGTAGCTTGTTCTTCATTGCTAGGATTTTGCCCCAAATTCATCTGTTGTGGGGTTTGAGTGTGGTTCCTTTGAGAGTTTGGGGTAAGAGGTGGGAATTCTGTGGTTTCTGGTGGGTCTGGGGGTTTGTGGGAGCTCGTTCCTGGTGGAGGAGCTAAGGAAATCATGGTTGAGTTCCTCTTGATCTAGCGATTTCCGGTGAAAACGGACTGTTAGTGAGAAGAGAGAAATGGGTGTAGAGAGAAGTTAGAGAGAAGATGATTTTTTGTGAAGTCAAGTACTCATTTGTAGCGGAGTTGATCTGTTGCGAAGCAGTCACATAAGCAACGACACTAAAGCGCTAGTTCAAATTTTCTATAGTACTTCATATAGGGTGGGTGGGGGTGGGGGGTCTTCTTTTCTTTTTAACTGAGAAATACATGCCTAGGGAAGTACTAATATCAAGCCTACGAGGGATATTATCCGCTTTGGTCTAGAATCGCAGAACTTATCACTAGTGGGCGGTGTATTTATTTATACATAGTTTCGGAGCCACTCCACATGCTATATGCTATCTGGGAATGGTGGGAAAACCTAGATTTTAATTTAACTTAGACAAAATAAGCTCCTCATCTTTGATATGATGGTGGAACAAACTTCAGTGAGGATCTGAAGGCCTCATTTACTTTTTTAAAGATTAAGACATGTGAATTGAATGCATATCTAAATATTAAGATATGTATTAAGATTAAAATGGTTGAATTTGAATACACATCTGAATATTAAGATGTGTATAAATATCTGAATGCCAAATGATTAAGACTATTTATTTTATGAACATCTGAATGTATAAAATTTATCTTTATTTATGAATTAATAAATATAAAATTAAAATATAATGCTAATTTTCTGTTTTAAGCAAATATACCTCTAGGCAGACTGCCTAGTGGTTAATATATAAATAAAATCCCAAAATGGGTCCAAAACTTACAAGATGTCCAAACCAAAATAGAAGTTGCATGAAGCTACTAGCTACCAAAAAGATAGAAAAGCTAAAATCTAATGAACTAGCTATTACAACATAATAAGCTGAGTGCTTCATTCTCCTACCAGTGTGTGTGAATCCAATTTCCAGTAGAAAATACCAAGCAACACCTATCAAGCTCTCACCAGGCGCCAGGGTGTACTGTCCATAGGCTAAAATGAATTCCAAACATCTCCACCACATAGTTGAAGCCAACATAGTCTTCCAAGTGTAGCTCTTATATGATCTCCATATGTAGTGAACTGAGTTTGTCCAAGTATTAATCATGTGCTCACTCATCAAACTTACCATGTAGAAGAGCCTGACTTTAGGCAGGCTTTGCAAGGCTAAAGCCAGGCTTGACCTGTATGAGGCAGGCTTTGCAAGGCTAAAGCCAGGCTTGACCTGGATGAGGCAGGCTTTGCAAGGCTAAAGCCAGGCTTGAGCTGGCTTTAGGAAGGCTTTGCAAGGCAAAATCTAGGCTTGAGATGGCTTTAGGGAGGTTATGATAGGCTATAATTACGTATTTTAGTCACTTATTACACTCTAGTTTACTGCACTTTAATTGAGTTTGAGTTTTAATCGCTAGTGTTTTGCACTAATTGTGTGTTTTTTGCCTTGTAGGAGTGATTCCGAGCTATATAGATGTTATGGAATGAATTTAAGTGATTTGGAACTTTGAAGTCTGAGTAAAAGCTTAAGGAATTAAGTCGGGATCGTGTTCGGGGGTCAAATTTGATAGTTGAGAACAAACGAAGACTCGAGGAGGCATATTGCGCACTGTCTAGTAAAATGGACATAACATTTTCTACGAACTCCATTTGGGCTATATAATATATGGTTGGAAAGCTAACTAAAAGGGATACAATTTTCATGTTGCACGTTTTTCCAAATTCCAAACGGAACAGGGTCAAAAACGCGATCGAAACCGCAACCGTGGTGCAACAGCGGCGGAAGGCAGTCTCAGGTTCAGAGAGCTTGTTTGGCCACGGTCCTGGCGCGACCGCGGCAAGACGCGTAAATTTAAAGGACTAATGTTCAAAACACGAGATTTTAAGCCCCAAACCCTATATAAACTTAAGGAATTCTCCCAAGAGAGAGAAAGAGAATCAATTTTGAAAGTGGAAAACATCAAAAGCAAGGGCAAGAGGCAAGGAGGAAAATTGGGCATCAATCTTTATTCTCCTCTTTTGTTCTTTCACCATTGACTATGAATTCTTTTGTAGTTTTTGTTATTATTATGAGTAGTTAAATACTTTAATCTAAGGTTTTGGTGGAACCCGTTGGAGATGAACTTGTTGGCATGTTAATATAGTTTTGAGTTGGTTATTAATATCTATTTGTTCAACTACGTTTTGATTGTAGTTTGTTGAAGGGCCCTCAACTAGCTGTGCCTATTTATTATGTATCTGCTTGAGAAAGAGTACATATTTAGGTAGTTGTTGAATAACACCACTCCCGGAGTATAGACGAAAGTCATAACCGAGGGTTTAGAGGTTGGGTTAGAAATAATATACCTTGGGTGCAATCTAAAGTGAACCGTAACGTAAATATAGCTAGCGTAGCTCGAGAGAGTGCGTCTAGTAAATTGTCATAAATGCTTGAGAAAGATTTACGATAACTGGAGAGTTCATGATTGATAGAGACAACCAAATCAAGGCTATAGGAACATACAACTAGGGAAAGAACCAACGGGAAAAATCATTACTTTAGACTTTTATTCCAATTATTTACAACTGCTTGTTAGTTACTCTTAGTTTTAGACTTAACGGTATTATCAATTGTAGTTGGAAGAAATACAAAAATTCTTAGTGTGTCAATTTTCTTCACTTTCAATCTATACATTGAAATTTTGACGTGTAGTTGTAGGTGTACATATTGCTAGGTTTCAAGTTTGAAATTTTTTTTTTTCAGTATTTGATTTTTATTTCTTTATTTTAGTTTTATTTGTTAATTTGTAAAAACATGGCATCATGGAATTATAAGAGTTTGGATGTTGGTAATTCTACTTTTTATCCTCGTTATGCATATTGTGGAGGAAACCACCCGGGCCAAAATTATCAAAATATTCCCGAGAGCGAGTTATGTGCACCAGCTCAATCTTATGTGTGGAATGTGTGTGATATGTGTGGTGGTCAAGATGGTCACTTTCATGGTTGTGCTTATATTTCTTATTTTTCTCCAACCCCTTACTTTGATGGTTCTTCTTTTTCTTGTGAAGTTAATAGGAACAAAGAACTCAGG
>ML286872.1:2198-22734 GCA_005239495.1 Nicotiana undulata | reverse complement strand
TTTTCCACATTATGTTTGGATGATGATATGGGAATAGAGTCATCCGAACCAATTGAAGAGTCAAGGAATGAGGAACAAGGTGCATATATTATGGAATTCTTCTTGCCAGAAAGTCAGGATTACATACCTCATACAAAGGCCAAGGAATGCAGAACACTACATTATTTCCTTGGGTCAGTTAGATTCGTTCCATCGCCCCATGACCATAATAATAAGCTTGAATCAAAACTTGGGGTTCAATTCATAAGCTCGAGGTGGAGGCAAAAAGTGATTCATGTCATGCCGCGAAGTTAAATCAAGCGCTTTTTGGGAGGCAACCCATCTTTATTGCTTTTTTTTATTTTTATTTTTTATTATTTTTGTATTATATTATTTTTGTAGTGTCGATTTTTGATTTTTTTTAGGAGCATGGAAAGCAAAGCTATTGGAAGGATGCAACAACAAACCATTAGTTGGAACTAAGTGTGAGGTACCCGCACGAACGACCAGGCCTGGGAGAAGTCTGAGTACCCCATGAGATGCTAGTGCTTCAGCCTTTGGCCTACCAGGGAGTTTCTTTTACCCTCTTGTATGTATGGGTGTGCATTGGGGACAATGCACAATTTTAAGTGTGGGGTGAGAAGATTGTCTGTGTGACTTTCTATGCTATTTTAGTTGTGTCAGTTTAATGGAATAATTTTTTTTTTACACAAATAGAAAAGATTGGACTTTTCCCGACGATAGATCTATTAGACAATTTTCTTGAGGGATTTAAGTCTAAAGGAAACAAAAACAAAAATATTTTTTATTTTCTTTTTAGGTAGTGTAGCAACTCCCCCTTGGTTTTTCTTTTGACCGCTGTTCTTTTCCAAGGGTTTTGTTTGAACCGGGTGTAGTTAGTTTTTTTTTAGAAAGCGGAGCCATTGTATTGTGTTTTGAATTGAAGTCTTGACTTTGTTATGCCTTGAGAATAGTGCGTACTTTTGTTGTGACGCTTAGGCCCAGTTTTTGACTCTTGTATAAGTACCTTAAATTGTATAATTTTAAATTTGCTTAACTGCTTTGACTAAAGTGTATTGATGAATCCAATCCTGAGTGAGTTATGTGCCATGTGTGTGTGAGGTTTGTGTGTTATTCTGTGCATTGCATTTGATGTCTAGAACTTGCCCCGTGTGTTTGCAAAGCGAAATAGTAGTTTTGTTCAGTCTTGGAAGTGATATAGGCGTTTCTTTGTTGAGCCAGCTATGTATATTTTATCCGCCTAATTGTTATGTATCGTAGTTAACCTCTTTGAGCCTGTAATCCTGTTTCTTTGGCAACCACATTACAAGCCTTACCCATTTGTTTGAATTAACTATCTATTTGAACCTTTTAACCTCTCATGAGCACTTGAATCGTTATGAGCTGTGTAAAAGTTAAAGTGTGGGGTGGTTGGTTTGACTTTTGAGTGGAACTAATGAAATAAGGAGAAATGTGCACTGTTTTGAAAAAGTAAGAGTCACTTGAAAAAAAAATAAAAAAATAGTTGTATTGTTGTGGAAAAAAAAATATTCCTTGACAAGTGGTGACTCTTGACGTAATTGTGCTTAATGAAGTATGAGGTAAAATACATTGATGTGAAGGCGGAGTTTGGTTTGACATAAGTATGGGGTTTGAATGTTAAAGTATATGTATTAAAGTGCTTAGGGAGGTGTAGTCACTCTTATATCTAAATATATCATATCCGTCCCGTAGCCTACATTACAACAAAATAAAGTCCTACTTGATCCTAGACTGAATGAACTCGATTAGTAGAGTAGTACACTACGGGCAAGCCTATGGTGCATCTTTTGTGGCACATGAATGTTATTTCTGAGAGTGAGTGAATTCTTTCTATCTTAAGTTCCTATGTGTTCTTAAATTTTATTGTGTGGAACTACTCTCTTTTGTTGTGTGAGGGCACTTGATTCATGAAGGAAAGGTAATGTCAGTGACCTCTATGTTAGAGTAAGTGGGTGAGCTGTGAATAATGCATGGTACTTGTGAGTCAAATCTTGAGGTGAAGATGTTACGCTTTTGTGCTTAGTCTATTTTAAATATTCTTGGGGTGATGAGTTAGGAGAATTGCTTAAAAATGTCATGTCAATATAAAGTGTAGTTTGATTGCTAGAGGAAGAGCAATGGTTTAAGTGTGGGGTGTTGATGATAGGCTATAATTACGTATTTTAGTCGCTTATTACACTCTAGTTTACTGCACTTTAATTGAGTTTGAGCTTTAATCGCTAGTGTTTTGCACTAATTGTGTGTTTTATGCCTTGTAGGAGTGATTCCGAGCTATATAGATGTTATGGAATGAATTTAAGTGATTTGGAGCTTTGAAGTCTGAGTAAAAGCTCAAGGAATTAATTCGGGATCGTGTTCGGGGATCAAATTTGATAGTTGAGAACAAACGAAGAGACGAGGAGGCATATTGCGTACTGTCTAGTAAAATGGACATAACATTTTGCTACGAACTTCATTTGGGCTATATAATATATGGTTGGAATGCTAACTCAAAGGGCTACAATTATCATGTTGTACGTTTTACCAAATTCAAAACGGAACAGGGTCAAAAACGCGATCGATACCGCTACCGCGGTGCAATAGCGGCGGAAGGTAGTCTCAGGTTCAGAGAGCTTGTTTGGCCGCGGTCCTGGCGCAACCGCGGCAAGACGCGTAAATTTCAAGGACTAATGTGCAAAACAAGGGATTTTAAGCCCCAAACCCTATATAAACTTAAGGAATTCGCCCAAGAGAGAGAAAGAGAATCAGTTTTGAAAGTGGAAAACATCAAAAGCAAGGGCAAGAGGCAAGGAGGACAATTGGGCATCAATCTTTACTCTCCTCTTTTGTTCTTTTACCGTTGACTATGAATTCTTTTGTAGTTTTGTTAATATTATGAGTAGCTAAATACTTTAATCTAAGGTTTTGGTGTAACCCGTTGGAGATGAACTTGTTGGCATGTTAATATAGTTTTGAGTTAGTTATTAATCTCTATTTGTTCAACTACGTTTTGATTGTAGTTAGTTGAAGGGCCCTCAACTAGCGGTTCCTATTTATTATGTATCTGCTTGAGAAAGAGTGCATATTTAGGTAGTTGTTGAACAACACCACTCCCGGAGTATAGACGAAAGTCATAACCGAGGGTTTAGAGGTTGGGTTAGAAATAATATACCTTGGGTGCAATCTAAAGTGAACCGTAACACAAATATAGCTAGTGTAGCTCGAGAGAGTGCGTCTATTAAATTTTCATAAATGCTTGAGAAAGATTTACGATAACTGGAGAGTTCATGATTGATAGAGACAACCAAATCAAGGCTATAGGAACATAGAACTAGGGAAAGAACCAACGGGGGAAACCATTACCTTAGACTTTTATTCCAATTGTTTACAACTGATTGTTAGTTACTCTTAGTTTTAGACTTGACGGTATTATCAATTGTAGTTGGAAGAAATACAAAAATTCTTAGTGTGTCAATTTTCTTCACTTTCAATCTATATATTAAAATTTTGACGTGTAGTTGTAGGTGTACATATTGCTAGGTTTCAAGTTTGATTTTTTTTTTCAGTATTTGATTTTTTTTCTCTTTATTTTAGTTTTATTTGTTAATTTGTAAAAACATGGCATCATGGAATTATAAGAGTTTGGATAATGGTAATTCTACTTTTGATCCTCGTTATGCATATAGTGGAGGAAACCACCCAGGGAAAAATTATCAAAATATTTCCGAGAGCGAGTTATGTGCACCAGCTCAATCTTATGTGTGGAATGTGTGTGATATGTGTGGTGGTCAAGATGGTCACTTTCATGGTTGTGCTTATATTTCTTATTTTTTCCCAACCCCTTACTTTAATGGTTCTTCTTTTTCTTGTCAAGTTAATAGAAACAAAGAACCCAGGGATGATGACATGAGAAAGATCGAGGATATGATGAAGTTCCTTGTGGAACAAAATGATGAGTTACTACAACGGGTACAAAGGCAAGATGCAACTATTCGCAACTTGGAGTCTCAAGCGAGTCAACTAGTTGAAGCTTTTAATGCTCAATATGCCAATATTATGGATAGTAGCCAGGAGCAGTGTGCATTAGAGATGGAAATTGAGGTACCAATGGAGGGGTCCAAAGTAGAACCCCANCACATTATGTTTGGATGATGATATGGGAATAGAGTCATCCGAACCAATTGAAGAGTCAAGGAATGAGGAACAAGGTGCATATATTATGGAATTCTTCTTGCCAGAAAGTCAGGATTACATACCTCATACAAAGGCCAAGGAATGCAGAACACTACATTATTTCCTTGGGCCAATTAGATTCGTTCCACCGCCCCATGACCATAATAATAAGCTTGAATCAAAACTTGGGGTTCAATTCATAAGCTCGAGGTGAAGGCAAAAAGTGATTCACGTCGTGCCGCGACGTTAAAGGAAGCGCTTGTTGGGAGGCAACCTATCTTTATTGCTTTCTTTTATTTTTATTTTTTATTATTTTTGTATTATATTATTTTTGTAGTGTCGATTTTTGATTTTTTTTAGGAGCATGGAAAGCAAAGCTATTGGAAGGATGCAACAACAAGCCATTGGTTGGAACTAAGTGTGAGGTACCCGCACGAAGGACCAGGCATGTGAGAAGTCTGAGTACCCCATGAGATGCTGGTGCTTCGGTCTTTGGCCTACCATGGAGTTTCTTTTACCCTCTTGTATGTATGGGTGTGCATTGGGGATAATGTACAATTTTAAGTGTGGGGTGAGGAAATTGTCTGTGTGACTTTCTATGCTATTTTAGTTATGTCAGTTTAATTGAATAATTGTTTTTTACACAAATAGAAAAGATTGGACTTTTCCCGACGATGGATCTATTAGACAATTTTCTTGAAGGATTTAAGTCTAAAGGAAACAAAAACAAAAATATTTTTTATTTTCTTTTTAGGTAGTGTAGCAACTCCCCCTTAGTTTTTCTTTTGACCGTTGTTCTTTTCCAAGGGTTTTGTTTGAACCGGGTGTAGTTAGTTTTTTTTTTAGAAAGCGGAGCCATTGTGTTGTGTTTTGAATTGAAGTCTTGACTTTGTTATGCCTTGGGAATAGTGAGTACTTTGGTTGTGACGCTTATGCTCAGTTTTTGACTCTTGTATAAGTACCTTAAATTGTATAATTTTAAATTTGCTTAACTGCTTTGACTAGAGTGTCTTGATGAATCCAATCCTGAGTGAGTTATGTGCCATGTGTGAGTGAGGTTTGTGTGTTATTCTGTGCATTGTATTTGATGTCTAGAACTTGCCCCGTGTGTTTGCAAAACGAAATAGTAGTTTTGTTCAGTCTTGGAAGTGATATAGACGTTTCTTTGTTGAGCCAACTATGTATATTTTATCCGCCTAATTGTTATGTATCGTAGTTAACCTCTTTGAGCCTATAATCCTGTTTCTTTGGCAGCCACATTACAAGCCTTACCCATTTGTTTGAATTAACTATCTATTTGAACCTTTTAACCTCTCATGAGCACTTGAATCGTTATGAGCTGTGTAAAAGTTAAAGTGTGAGGTGGTTGATTTGGCTTTTGAGTGGAACTAATGAAATAAAGAGAAAGGTGCACTGTTTTGAAAAAGTAAGAGTCACTTGAAAAAAAAAAAATAGTTGTATTGTTGTGGAAAAAAATATTCCTTGACAAGTGGTGACTCTTGACGTAATTGTGCTTAAAGAAGTATGAGGTAAAATACCTTGATGTGAAGGCGGAGTTTGGTTTGACATAAGTATGGGGTTTAAATGTTAAATTATATGTATTAAAGTGCTTAGGGAGCTGTAGTCACTCTTATATCTAAATATATCCTACCCGTCCCGCAGCCTACATTACAACCAAATAAAGTCCTACTTGATCCTAGACTGAATGAACTCGATTAGTAGAGTAGTACACTACGGGCAAGCCTATGGTGCATCTTTTGTGGCACATGAATGTTATTTCTGAGAGTGAGTGAATTCTTTCTATCTTAAGTTCCTATGTGTTCTTAAATTTTATTGTGTGGAACTACTCTCTTTTGTTGTGTGAGGGCACTTGATTCATGAAGGAAAGGTAATGTCAGTGACCTCTATGTTAGAGTTAGTGGGTGAGCTGTGAATAATGCGTGGTACTTGTGAGTCAAATCTTGAGGTGAAGATGTTACGCTTTTGTGCTTAGTCTATTTTAAATATTCTTGGGGTGGTGAGTTAGGAGAATTGCTTAAAACGGTCATGTCTATATAAAGTGTAGTTTGATTGCTCGAGGACGAGCAATGGTTTATGTGTGGGGTGTACATGATATGCTATTATTACGTATTTTAGTCGCTTATTACACTCTAGTTTACTGCACTTTAATTGAGTTTGAGCTTTAATCGCTAGTGTTTTGCACTAATTGTGTGTTTTATGCCTTGTAGGAGTGATTCCGAGCTATATAGATGTTATGGAATGAATTTAAGTGATTTGGAGCTTTGAAGTCTGAGTAAAAGCTCAAGGAATTAAGTCGGGATCGTGTTCGGGGGTCAAATTTGATAGTTGAGAACAAACGAAGACTCGATGAGGCATATTGTGCACTGTCTAGCAAAATGGACATAATATTTTGCTACGAACTCCATTTGGGCTATATAATATATGGTTGGAAAGCTAACTCAAAGGGCTACAATATGCATATTGTACGTTTTTCCAAATTCCAAACAGAACAGGGTAAAATACGCGATCGAAGCCGCAACCGCGGTGCAATAGCGGCGGAAGGCAGTCTCAGGTTCAGAGAGCTTGTTTGGCCGCGGTCCTGGCGCGACCGCGGCGCAACCACGACAAGACGCGTAAATTTCAAGTACTAATGTGAAAAACACGGGATTTTAAGCCCCAAACCCTATATAAACTTAAGGAATTCGCCCAAGAGAGAGAAAGAGTATCAATTTTGAAAGTGGAAAACATCAAAACCAAGGGCAAGAGGCACGAAGGAAAATTGGGCATCAATCTTTATTCTCCTCTTTTGTTCTTTTACAATTGACTATGAATTCTTTTGTAGTTTTTGTTATTATTATGAGTAGCTAAATACTTTAATCTAATGTTTTGGTAGGACCCGTTGGAGATGAACTTGTTGGCATGTTAATATAGTTTTGAGTTGGTTATTAATCTCTATTTGTTCAACTACGTTTTGATTGTAGTTTTTTGAAGGGCCCTCAACTAGCTGTGCCTATTTATTATGTATCTGCTTGAGAAAGGGTGCATATTTAGGTAGTTGTTGAACAACACCACTCCCGGAGTATAGACGTGAGTCATAATCGAGGGTTTAGAGGTTGGGTTAGAGATAATATACATCGGGTGCAATCTAAAGTGAACCGTAACACAAATATAGCTAGCGTAGCTCGAGAGAGTGCGTCTAGTAAATTGTCATAAATGCTTGAGAAAGATTTACGATAACTGGAGAGTTCATGATTGATAGAGACAACCAAATCAAGGCTATAGGAACATACAACTAGGGAGAGAACCAATGGGGGAAAGCATTACCTTAGACTTTTATTCCAATTGTTTACAACTACTTGTTAGTTACTCTTAGTTTTATAGATTCAGTTAGCTGTAGTAGTAATCACAACACCATTTGTTATTCATAAAGTTTGAGGAGGTTGACTAATAAGAATTTAGTACTTTACAAGCTTCTTTTGATACGTTAAGACCCTGTGGGATTCGACTCTGGGCATAATAACCCGGATTATATTTGCAACGCCCGCTTAGTCTTTTCTTAGACACAGTTGAGCGTGATCTGGAGGCTTTGCAAGGCAAAAGCCAGACTTGAGCTGGCATTTTGCAAGGCAAAAAAGCGAGGCATGAGCTGGCTTTAAGCAGGCTTTGCAAGGCAAAAGCCAGGCTTCGTAAATTTTCCTTTTTTTGTTCTTGTAAGCTAAGATCTTTCTATGCTAGAACATTTAATGTAGACATCATTCTAAAAATTGCTAAACCATTCTCAGATTGAGAATGAAAGCATGTTAATACCACTGAGAAATGATTAAAAAATCTCAAGAAATACCACATGACAGGTTCATCGTTTTCCTTAGTATTTGGCCGTATTAGAAGTAGGATAAATAGTACCATCCAACACCTTCTTATTGCATTGTTCATGTACACTATCAAAGCACCCCCAGAATGAGCATGTGACCATGCTAATACCACTGGAAAGTACCTTAATAACATAGAGAATGAGACAAAGAAACATGTCGGTTTGTGCATAGTCCAATCCCGTGAAGCCATCAGTCTGAGGTCCTTCTCTTTGCTATCTTAACCCTAAGGTTAGGTGTTTGAGATTTTTCTAGATTGATCAACCTCATCCCTACACTAGGCATTTCAAAGAACGAATGAAACTCAGATGTACCTGCAAAATAAAATACAATGTTAGCTATAAAATCCGCCACTGTGTCACGACCCGAATCCCACCGTCGGGCCCGTGATGGCGTCTAATGTTGAAACCGCAAAACAAGCCAACGTTCCGATTAATATACTTATTTCCTTATTATTTGGAATTTAAAGAGAGGTGATAAACAAGAACAAATATGAATAAGAGTGCGGAAGCCATGAAATCTAACAACTTATGATAAATAGTATTACAGAATCCTTAGTAAACCCCCCCCCCCCCCCCCCAAGAACTGGTATCACGACTTCATGGACTGTCTAAGAATACTAAAAATAAAGGTCTAAATAAACAAGTACAACTGTCTCAGAAATACAAAGAAAAGACAAAAAATGAATGAGATAGGAGGTGACGCCAAGGCCTGCGAACGCCTGCAGGACTACCTCAGTGTCGCCTGTGGACTGAAGGATACTCCATCGATCAGTGTCCACCGGGTCCAGTACCGTAATCTGCACAACATAAAGAAGTGCAGGTGTAGCATCAGTACAACCGACCCCATGTACTGAGTAAGTACCGAGCCTAACCTCGGCGAAGTAGTGACGAGGCTAGGACACGACAAATAACAAATACCTGTGTAGTTCAATAATATATAACTGGAATAATAACAGGAAGTAAACAATTAAGTACAAAACGGGGAAAACCTGCTGGGGAGAAAGAGGTAACAACTACTAAAAAGACGGGACAAGACAACAATTGAAATAATTAAATAGCAGCAAGAATTTACAACTCTGAACAAATAAGTAAACCGAAATGGCACGACATGTCCCCTCGTGCTAAAATGTCATAACACGCGGCACAGAATGTCCCCTCGTACATAAATATCAGTAACACGGCACAGAATGTCCCTTGTGCATAAATAAACAACGTCACGGCACGGAATGTCCCCTCGTGCATAAATAAATGACAACATGGCACAGAATGTCCCCTCGTGCATAAATATCAACAACACGACACGAAATGTCCCCTCGTACATAAATATCAACAACACGGCACAGAATATCCCCTCATGCATAAATATCAACAACACGAGACGGAATGTCCCCTCGTGCATAAACAACATAAACATGGCACGGAATGTCCCCTCGTGCATAAATAAACATAAGCATGGTACGGAATGTCCCCTCGTGCATAAATAAGCATAAAACAACAATTGATAGGAAATTCAACAATAAGAAACCTTAAACACACAGGAATAATCAACAAGAGTAATACCGTCCCGACAAAAGACACAACTATAACCAAACCTACACAGATATATAACTTACCAACATATTCCTCAGCCGAACAATTACTCAACAGTACTCACAACTGAGAATTTCCATCAAATGAATAACTACAAAATGATATCAAATCCATAAGCACGATAAACTTCAATGAAATCACATAATTACTCATATTCGACTCACGGGCATGCTTGACCATAACATATAGGTACTCGTCACCTCACCTATACATTGGACATGGAATAAACGCGTAGCAAATAAGACTCAACACCTATTCCTTCAAGCTAAGGTTAGGCCAAACACTTACCTCGGCTTCCATGATCAAATCAAACCTCTAGCACCGCTTTTCCTTTTGAGCCCGACTCCAAATCAATCGTATCTAGACATAATCGACTCAATAATATCAATAAAGTCTAAACAATTCAATTCCAATGCTCAATTATAGATTTTCCAATATTCTTCAAAAAAACCCAAAATTTGACCCCGGGCCCACTTTGTCCAAACACGAGGTTCGAACCAAAACCCGATCACCCATTCACCACGAGCCCGAATATATATTTTGTTTTGAAATCCGACCCCAAAACGAGGTCAAATTTTCAAATAATCAAAAAGCCCTAACTCTAACCAAATCCCCAAATTTCTACCATGAAAACCCTAGGATTATTGATAATAATTGATGAAAAACATTAGAAAGTTGAAGGAAATCAGTTAGTGAACACTTACCTACGAATTGGGAAGAAAATCTCTTGAGAAAATCGCCCTAGGTCCTCTATTTTTATGAAAAAGTGGAAGAAGAAACGTTTGAAATTTCTTTTTTTAAAAACATCACTGCTCGACTTTCGCACCTGCGGTGCTTGGGTCGCACCTGCGCTATCGCAGGTGCGAGAAAGGGATCGCACCTGCGGAGATGGACAAGCCCATAGGGGGGCCGCATCTGCGGAAGGTTATCCGCTCCTGCGGAACTGCTTCTGCGGAGAAGGGTCCGCACTTGTGAGAGAGACCGCACCTGCGTGCACAGAGGTGCACCTGCGGCCCTAGGCTTACAGGTGCGGGCACACCAGAACTGGTGCACCAACAGTGTTTTCTTAAGTTCAAACACCCTGAAAACATACCCAAGACACACCCGAGCCCTCAGGGCTCCAAACCAAATATCCACACAACCTCAAAAACATCCTACAAACTTACTCGTGCGATCAAATCGCCAAAATATTATCTCAAACATCGAATTAAACCCCAAAATCAATGAAATTTCTCAAAACTTCTTTAAACATCCAATTTTGCATTTAAGGTCCGAATCACGTCAAACGAATTTCGTTTCTTACCAAACTTTACAGACAACACATATATACCATATCGAACCTGTACCGGGATCCGGAACCATAATACGGTCCCGATACCACAGGTTTCACATAGAATTTCATTTTCAAAATCTCTTATATTTTTCAGAAAACAATTTCTTTTAAAAATTCATTGCTCAGACTTGGGACCTCGGAATTCGATCCCAGGCATACGCCCAAGTCCCATATTTTCTTACGGACCCTCCGGGACTGTCAAATCACGGGTCCGGGTCCGTTTACCAAAAATATTGACCAAAGTCAACGTTATTCAAATTTTAATACAAAAACATCATTTTTATCAGTTTTCACACCAAGGCTTCCCGGCTACACGCCTGGGCTGCACACGCAAATTGAGGTGAGATAGAAGAAGGTTCGTGACCACGGAACACAAATATATCTAGAAATACACGAGATGACCATTTGGGTCATCACAATCTCCACCTCTAAAACAAACGTTCGTCCTCGAACAGACATAGAAAGGTATCTGAATCGGAAAAATATGGGATTATCGGCTCCGCATATCGGACTCGGACTCCCAAGTAGCTGTCTCATCAGGCTGACCTCTCCACTGAACACAGACCGAATAATAACTCTTCGATCTCAACTGACGAATCTGCCGGGCTAATATAGCTACCGCTTGCTCCTCATAAGTCAAATCCTTGTCCAACTGGACACTGCTGAAGTCTAGCACATGAGATGGATCGGCAATATACTTCCGAAGCATAGATACATGAAACACCAGATGCACGACTGATAAACTCGGCGGCAAAGCAAGTCTGTAGGCCACCTCTCCTACCTTATCAAGAATCTCAAATGGACCAATGTACCTAGGGCTCAACTTGCCCTTCTTTCCGAACCTCATCACGCCCTTCATGGGTGACACTCGAAGCAATACCCGGTCACCAACCATGAATTCCAAATCACGAACTCTACGGTCTACATAACTCTTCTTCCTGGACTGAGTTGTACGAAGTCTATCCTGAATGATCTTCACCTTGTCCAAGGCATCTTGGACTAACTCTGAACCCAACAATCTAGCCTCTCTCGGCTCGAACCACCCAACTGGCGACCGACACCGCCTACCATACAACGCCTCATACGGAGCCATCTGAATGCTCGACTAGTAGCTGTTGTTGTAGGCAAACTCAGCTAAAGGCAAAAACTAGTCCCATGAACCTCCAAAGTCAATGACACATGCCCGCAACATATCCTCCAAGACCTGAATAGTGCGCTCGGACTGCCCGTCCATCTGAGGATGGAACGCTGTGCTCAACTCAACCCGTGTGCCCAACTCACGCTGAAATACCCTCCAGAAATGGGAGGTAAACTAAGTACCTCGGTCAGAAATAATGGACACGGACACACCATGCAGGCGAAGAATCTCCGTGATATAGATCTTTTCCAACTTCTCCGAAGAATATGAAACTGATACAGGAATGAAGTGTGCTGACTTGGTCAGCCTATCCACGATGACCCACACCGCATCCAACATCCTCTGAGTTCGTGGGAGCCCAACTACGAAATCCATGGTAATACGCTCCCACTTCCACTCGGGAAGCTCAATCTGTTGTATCAAACCACCGGGTCTCTGGTGTTCGTACTTAACCTGCTGACAGTTCAAGCACCGAGCTACATATGCTACAATATCTTTCTTCATCCTCTGCCACCAATAATGCTGCCGCAAATCCTGGTACATCTTTGCGGCACTCGGATGAATGGAATACCGGGAACTATGGGCCTCCTACAATATAAACTCACGAATACCATCGACATCAGGCATACAAATATGCCCATGCATCCTCAAAACTCCATCATCATCAACTGCAACTTGCTTGGCACCTCTGTGCCGGACCGTATCTCTAAGAACACATAAATGACGATCATCATACTGCCGGTCTCGAATACAATCAAACCGTGATGAGCGAGCCACAATATAAGCTAAAACAATTCCAGTCTCTGAAACATCCAATCTCATGAATCGATTGGCCAAGGCGTGGACATCTAAAGCAAGTGGTCGCTCCCAGAACGGTATATAAGCAAGGCTACCCATGCTGGCTGACTTCCGGCTCAAAGCATCGGCAACCACATTGGCCTTTCCCGGATGATAAAGAATGGTAATGTTATCATCTTTCAACAACTCTAACCATCTTCTCTGCCTCATATTCAACTCTTTCTGCTTGAACAGATACTGCAAACTCTTATGATCCGTGAACACCTCACAGGACACAACATACAGATAATGCCTCCAAATCTTCAGCGCATGTACAATGGCTGCTAACTCTAAATCATGAACTGGATAGTTCTTCTCATGAATCTTCAACGACGAGAAACATAGGCTATAACCTTTCCATCCTGCATCAACACTGCACCAAGTCCCACCCGTGAAGCATCACAATACACGGTATATGGCCCCGAACCTGTGGGCAAAACTAACACCGGTGCCGTGGTCAAGGTTGTCTTGAGATTCTGAAAGCTCGCCTCACACTCATCAGACCACCTGAACTGGGCACCCTTCTGAGTCAATCTGGTCATTGGGGCTGCAATAGATGAAAATACCTCTACAAACCGGCAATAATAACCTGCTAAGCCCAAGAAGCTCCGAATCTCTGTAACTGAGATGGGTCTAGGCTAATCTCTGACTGCTGAAATCTTCTTGGAATCCACCTGAATACCCTTTGCCGATACCACATGACCTAGAAATGCAACCGAACTCAACCAGAACTCACACCTCGAAAATTTGGCATACAACTGACTGTCCTTCAGAGCCTGGAGGACGACTCGAAGGTGCTGCTCATGCTCCTCCCAGCTGCGGGAGTATATCAATATATCATCAATGAAGACTATACAAAACGAATCCAAATAGGGTCTGAACACTCGGTTTATCAAATCCATAAAAGCAACTGGGGCATTTGTCAACCCAAATGACATCACCAAGAACTCATAATGCCCATACAGAGTGCGGAAGGCTGTCTTAGGGACGTCAGACGCCCTAATCCTTAGCTAATGGTAACTAGATCTAAAATAAATCTTGGAAAACATTGTGTCACCCTGAAGCTGGTTGAACAAATGATCAATCCTTGGCAAGGGATACTTATTCTTGATAGTAACCTTGTTCAATTGCCGGTAGTCAATACACATTCTCATTGTACCATCTTTCTTCTTAACAAACAACACTGGCGCACCCTAAGGAGAAATACTAGGCCTAATAAAGCCTTTGGCTAGAAAATCTTGTAACTGATCCTTCAACTCTCTGGCGGGGCCATACGACATGGAGGGGTAGAAATGGGCTGAGTGCCCGGAGCCAAATCAATGCAAAAGTCAATATCCCTGTCGGGTGGCATACCCGGCAGGTCAGTAGGGAATACCTCTGGAAACTCACATGCAATGGGCACAGACTCCATAGGAGGAACCTCAGCACTAGAATCATGAACATAGGCCAAATATGCCAAACAACCCTTCTCGACCATACGCCGAGCCTTCATATATGAAATAACACCGCCCGAAGAATGACCAGGAGTCCCCCTCCACTCTAATCAGGGTGCTCCCGGTAAGGCCAAGGTCACAGTCTTGGCGTGATAGTCCAGAATAACATGATAGGGAGATAACCAATCCATCCCATAATTAAAAATCAACCATATCAAGAAGTAAAATATCTACATGAGTCTCCAGACCACTAATAACCACTAAGCAGGAACAGTAGACTCGATCTACCACAACAGAATCACCCACCGGTGTAGACACATATACAGGAGTACTCATGGAATCACGGGGCATAATCAGACAAGGAGAAAAATATGAGGACACGTAGGAAAATGTAGACCCCGGATCAAACAATACCGAAGCATCTCTGCTGCAAATTGAAACCATACCTGTAATAACTGCATCAGAGGCTCAACCTTAGGTCTAGCGGGAATAACATAGCATCTGGGCTGAGCCCCACCAATATGAACATCCCTGGGTCGACTTACTGCGGGCTGACCTCTACCCCTCATAGCCTGTCCTCCACCTCTAACTGTCTGGCCTCCACCTCTGGCACCTCGACCTCCACCCCTAGCTGGCTGAGGGGGTGGGGGTGCACCTGGCGCGGGGATCATAGCACGGGGACCCTGATACTGAGAACCACTTGAACCTCGGAGACAAAACTTGGAAATATGCCCCATACCACCGCAAGTGTAGCAAGATCTCTGTTGTTGCGACTGCTGGCCCTGAAATTGTCCCTGTCGACCAGAATAACCACCCTGGAAGCTCTGAAGCGGCGGTGCACTGATAGGAGCTGATGGTGCACTGCGGGATACCTGAAGTGCCGACTGAAATGGTCTAGGAGGATGACCTCTGCCAAAGGAATCTCTTCCTCCAGATGAGGCACCACTAAATCGGCCAAAATGACGAGGCCTCTTGTCAAACCCCTGACCACTGCCCTGTGATAAGACCATCTCAATACGCCTGGCCACATTTGCCGCCTCCTGGAAGGATATATCAGTACTTTTCTCTCTGGCTATCTGAAGTCTAATAGGTTGAGCTAGCCCCTCAATGAACCTCCTCACCCTCTCTCGATCTATGGGGAGTATCATGATAGCATGTCGGGCAAAAATGATAAACCGGGTCTCATATTGGGTGACTGTCATAGAGCCCTGCTGGAGACGCTTAAACTGCCTCCGAAGATCCTCTCTTTGGGTAACTGGTAGAAACTTCTCCAAAAACAACTCGGAGAACTAAGCCCAAGACAACGGCGAAGATCCAACTGGCCTGGTCAAGCAAAAATCCCTCCACCAAGTCTTGGTGGTACCAGAAAGACGGAATGTAGCAAAATCGACCCCATTGGTCTCCACAATCCCCATGTTCCGAAGAACCTTATAGCAACCGTCTAAGAAATCATGGGGGTCCTCTAATGGTGCACCGGTGAAAGTAGTAGGAAACAACTTGGTGAACCGATCCAATCTCCATAAAGCATCAGCAGACATGGCTGCTCCCTCAACTGCCTATGCCACAATACCCGGCTGAGCTACTCCAGCTGTCTGAGGTGCTGGAGTCTGGAACTGAGTAGCTAACTGCTATGGTATGCGGGTGGCAGGAGTATGGGCCCCTCCCCCAGCCTGAGAGATGGCTGGTGTTGTAGGAAGAAGACCTGCCCGAGCCACGCTCTCCATAAGGCCCACTAAGCGGACCAGACCGTCCTGAAGTACCGGGGTGGAAATGAACCCCTCTGGGACTTGAGCTGGTCCGACCGGAACCGTCTGAGCAGGAACCTCACCGGAAAAATCTACATGTGGGTCCTCTACTGGGGCTACTGTTCTGGCTGAGCCCTGCCCCTGCCTCGGCCTCTAGCACGACCTCATCCTCATCCTCGTCCTCGGCCCATCATAGGAGCCGTAACTGGAGGATCGGGCTGCTGGTCTGTAGAGGAGGAAGCACGTGTTCTTTCCATCTGCGAGAGAATAGAATAGAAACTCAGTTAACATTTAGAACTCAAATCTCACGACAGAGAAGAAAAGATGTGAAGTTATTCCTAACTTTGCAGCCTCTGGGGGATAAATACAGACGTCTCCGTACCGATCCCTCACACTCTACCAAGTTTTTCCATGAATTGTGAGACCTAGGCAACCTAGAGCTCTAATACCAACTTGTCACGACCTGAATCCCACCGTCGGGACCGTGATGGTGTCTAACGTTGAGCCCGCTAGACAAGCCAACGTTCCGATTAATATACTTATTTCCTTATTATTTGGCATTTAAAGAGAGGTGATAAACAAGACAAATATGAATAAGAGTGTGGAAGCCATGAAATCTAACAACTTATGTTAAATAGTATTNAACTGGTATCACAACTTCACAGACTGTCTAAGAATACTAAAAATAAAGGTCTGAATAAACAAGTACAACTGTCTCAGAAATTCAAAGAAAAGACAGAAAATGAATGAGATAGGAGGTGACGCCAAGGCCTGCGGACGCCTGCAGGACTTCCCCAGTGTCGCTTGTGGACTGAAGTATACTCCCTCGATCAGTGTCCACCGGGTCCGGTACCGTAATCTGCACAACATAAAGAAGTGCAGGTGTAGCATCAGTACAACCGACCCCATGTACTGAGTAAGTGCCGAGCCTAACCTCGGCGAAGTAGTGACGAGGCTAGGACACGACAAATAACAAATACCTGTGTAGTTCAATAATATATAACTGGAATAATAACAGGAAGTAAACAATTAAGTACAATACGGGGAAAACCTGCTAGGGAGAAAGAGGTAACAACTACTGAAAAGACGGGACAAGACAACAATTGAAATAATTAAATAGTAGCAAGAATTAACAACTTTGAACAAATAAGTAAACCGGAACGGCACGGCATGTCCCCTCGTGCTAAAATGTCATAACACGCCGCACAAAATGTCCCCTCGTGCATAAATATCAGTAACACGGAACAGAATGTCCCCTCGTGCATAAATAAACAATGTCATGGCACTGAATTTCTACTCGTGCATAAATAAACGACAACATGGCACAGAATGTCCCCTCGTGCATAAATATCAACAACACGACACAGAATGTCCCCTCGTGCATAAATATCAACAACACGACACAGAATGTCCATGCATAAACAACATAAACATGGCACGGAATGTCCCCTCGTGCATAAATATCAACAACACGACACGAAATGTCCCCTCGTGCATAAATAAGCATAAAACAACACTTGATAGGAAAATAAACAATAAGAAACCTTAAACACACAGGAATAATCAACAAGATTAATACCGTCCCGGCAAGGGACACAACTATAACCAAACCTACACAGATATATAACTTACCAACATATTCCTCAACCGAACAATTACTCAACAGTACTCACAACTGAGAATTTCCATCAAATGAATAACTACCAAATGATATCAAATCCATAACCACAGTAAACTTCAATGAAATCACATAATTACTCATCTTCGACTCACGGGCATGCTTGACCACAACATATAGGTACTCGTCACCTCACCTATACATTGGACATGGAATAAACACGTAGCAAATAAGACTCAACACCTATTCCCTCAAGCTAAGGTTAGGCCAAACACTTACCTCGACTTCCACGATCAAATCAAGCCTCTAGCACCACTTTTCCTTTTTAACTCGACTCCAAATCAATCGTATCTAGACATAATCGACTCAATAACATCAATAAAGGCTAAACAATTCAATTCCAATGCTTAATTATAGATTTCCCAACATTCTTCCCAAAAACCCAAAATTTGACCCCGAGCCCGCTTGGTCCAAACACGAGGTTCAGACCAAAACCCGATCACCCATTCACCCACGAGCCCGAATATATAATTTATTTTGAAATCCGACCCCAAAACGAGGTTAAATTCCCAAATAATCAAAAAGCCCTAACTCTACCCAAATCCCCAATTTCTACCATGAAAACCCTAGGATTCTTGATGATAATTGGTGAAAAATATTAGAAAGTTGAAGTAAATCAGTTAGTGAACACTTACCTACGAATTGGGAAGAAAATCTGTTGAGAAAATCGCCTTAGGTCCTCTATTTTTATGAAAAAGTGGAAGAAGAAACGTCTGAAGTTTGTTTTTTTAAAAACATCACTGCTCGACTTTCGCACCTGCGGTGCTTGGGTTGCACCTGCGGTGCTTGGGTTGCACCTGCGCTATCGCAGGTGCGAGAAAGGGATCGCACCTGCGGAGATGGACAAGCCCATAGGGGGGCCGCACCTGCGGAAGGTTATCCGCTCCTGCGGAACCACTTCTGCGGAGAAGGGTCCGCACCTGCGTGCACAGAGGCGCACCTGCGGTCTCGCACCTGCGGCCCTAGGCTCGCAGGTGCGGGCACACCAGAACTGGTGCACCAACAGTGTTTTCTTAAGTTCAAACACCCCGAAAACATACCCGAAACACACCCGAGCCCTCGGGGCTCCAAACCAAATATGCACACAACCTCAAAACTATCCTACAGACTTACTTGTGCGATCAAATCGCCAAAATAACATCTCAAACATCGAATTAAACCCCAAAATCAATGAAATTTCTCAAAACATCTTTAAACATCCAATTTTGCATTTAAGGTCCGAATCACGTCAAACGGATTCCGTTTATTACCAATATTTATAGACAACACATATAAACCATATCGAACCTGTACCGGGATCCGGAACCATAATACGGGCCCGATATCAAAGGTTTCACATAGAATTTCATTTTCAAAATCTCTTATATTTTTCTGAAAACAATTTCTTTTAAAAATTCATTTCTCGGACTTGGGACCTCGGAATTTGATTCCAGGCATACGCCCAATCCCATATTTTCCTACAGACCCTCCGGGACCGTCAAATCATGGGTCCCGGTCCGTTTACCAAAAATGTTGACCAAAGTCAACCTTATTCAAATTTCAATACAAAAATATCATTTTTATCAATTTTCACACCAAGGCTTCCCAGCTACACGCTTGGGATGTGCACGCAAATCGAGGTGAGATAGAAGGAGGTTTTCGTGACCTCGGAACACATATATAGCTAGAAATACACGGGATGATCTTTTGGGTCATCACACACTGAGTTGCCTTATCTGAACACATGTTGAAAGATCACATTGAAGTTTCCCTTTATCTCTATAATTTTCTTCACATCATGTGCAATTACCCAAGGAGGATCCCATTTCCCTTCTATCACTTTCTTCATCACCAATATCAGTCTCCAATCAGAGAGGATGAAGACCATGCTCCACAGAGTATTCTAACCCTTGAAGAATAGCCTTAGCTTAGCCACTACATTAGTTGTCACCCCCAGGTCTACTACCCTAGCATACACCACATCACCTTTATCATTCCTCACACAAAAGCCTAAGGAGCTAAGACCAGGATTTCCTTTTGAGGATTCAAGTAGTATTGCATTTGTACCAACCATGAAAAAGAAGTTGCCATGTTACTTTTGTCGTGATCAATATAGGTCTATATCCTTTAAAATATTGAATTATGTATGGCCATAACAATGGAATATTAGGCATCCAAGCATACCTCACCCTTGCCAGTTAATGCAATATCCTATTGATCTCATGAATCACCCTATTTGTTGACACTGAACCCACATGTTTATCTGCATTTCTTCTCTTCCAAAGTTCCCAAGTGATGATAGCTGGTACTGCTTGAAACAATGGCTTTAACTTTGGACAACATTGATCATACCACCAACTGATACGCTCAATTTACACCTTAAAAGAATGTAAGCGATCGTTGTCAAATATAGTAACCCAACAAGGTTGGAGTCGAATCCCACAGAGAACAATATGAGGGCGTTAGAAATGCTAGAGAATTATCACCTATCGTGCAGTGCCAAACAAATATGATTTTTGGGTTTTTGATGATTGTTTATAACTAAATGCGAAAATATAAACTATCCTAGAAAGCAATTAAAATGATAGATGGCAACAAGTATCGATGCTTCGGGTATTACACTCGAGTAACGATCCAATGTATTTCACGATTTTACAAATATGAGCGGGTAATGTTAATTAGCCACGGATAACATTTCTTAATTAGCTTTTCCCAAAGACTAACAAGACTTCCTAATTGAATTATCCCTAACCCAATTA
>ML286871.1:0-89893 GCA_005239495.1 Nicotiana undulata | reverse complement strand
TAAGAGTAGAGTATCTTTGGAAGCTCGTTCATTGCATTATGTACAATCGGAGTCGTGCAAGAGAAGGAAGGGGATAGCCTCACATACCTTGTATATACTGTCCCAACCTCAAGCTACGCAAATGTCACAACTCCTTAATCTACAATAAGAGAAACGACACTATCGTTATCGTTTAAGCGTCATAACTATTATGTATCGACCACAACCTATTTTATGATGAAACGGACAGCACCTCCCCTATTTATATGACTTCACACAGTCAAAACCATCACCTAACAGCCCAAACAACATCAATAATAATCATATTGAGCCTCCCAAAATAGTCCGCACACAACCTAATCACTTCACACATAAGACGACCACCGTAGTCGTGTCAAACGACCCGAAAATGTTACAACGAACGACCAGCTCACAACCCTACATCTATATGGTGTTTCTCCACACCCTTCCTCCTCCAAAACTTCACAAAACAGTAGTAAAACACGTAGCCCAACAGCAACACAAAACAGTCCGCTATAAGTCAAATAACTCGAACTCACGGCTTCCGATCACCGTCCTGTGAGTTCTAACTATTAGGAAACACATTTATCAACCTTCCTTGATATTTAAGCACTTAAATACAGATATTAGACGTTTCTTAACTATGAAGTAACTTCCAAAACTCTAACTACAAAGAAAAAGAAGAGGCGGTATAATGACACTTACGTCGTAGGGATCGTTTTGATGTTATTGCTTCTCGATTTCATGCCCGGGATGATATTCTTCTTTGAAACCCTAGAAGATAGCTTGAGGTTATGTTTATGGGTGTTCTCTGGTCGTTTTATGCTGAATAATGAAGAGAAAGCCGACCTAATGTTTATATATATCAAGTTTGGAAAAGTCAAAGAGGTGCTAGCTTGGCACCCTAGGATTGGTCCATCTTCCGACGCTTATATCTTTTTATCCTGATGTCGTATGAACGAACGGTTAAGAGCGTTGAAAAATAAATTCCAAGACCTTCAATTTGGTATATAATATGTCCCAATAAGACCTCATATAATACATAAAATGTATTTCTCAAAAAGCTTTAGTGATCCACCTACTTGTCACTTATGATGTTTGCGTAGTCTCGCGAAATTGCAAATATCTCTCTACTCCTATGTTGTATCGATGAAAAAATTAATGCGTTGGAAACTGCACTCATAGATCTTCAGTTTGGTAGGTAGATCGTCCCTTAATTCCAAGTATATCGGGATAAAATCTCATTTACATTTGACCTAATGTTAAGCACATTATGAGTGTAACTTGTGAAGACCTTTGCCAACTTTTGTTCCACCACTTGCTTGACTTCAAAACGCAGAACACAACTATCATACGATAAAAATTAACTCATAGCATAACCTCCTTATCATGTAATGAACAATAGTCTCACCCAAAAGTACATGTTATAACATTCCAAACTCGTCGACTTTCAACGAAACTTATTTCCTTCAATTGGTTTAGCTTCTAAGCTTTCCAACCCTCTTGGTACTCGTTATTCATGATCTTAAATATTTGTAACCTCCAACGTAACATGATTAACTTACTTTATATTCCATCAAATAGAATCTTATTTCTGAGCTTACATCAATTGACTTACGATGTACCCTCACGTACGAAAACATGGGGTGTAACATATGGCATCGAGTTATACAGTTTAGACTAAACAGAAATAAGGGAAATAGGGATCTAACTAAGCATGTCACACAGAGTGACAATTAGGCAGTTAAAACACATAAGCATGCTTCCCTAATCTGAACTAAGCAATTAAACATAATAGTGCAGTTTAATAAGGGAAAACAGTTTATGACTTAGAAAGGAAAAACGGGATTTTTGAAACAATAGCCCGTGTACGTACTCGCCACCTCACGCACACGGGGCTCACACATCAAATAATACCAAACATATTAGGGGAAGTTTTCCAACACAAGGTTAGGCAAGGCACTTACTTCGAACCGCTCAAATCAACTCGATGTCACGTTCTTGCCACAAGTATCCGACTCCGAATGACCCAAATCTAATCAAACCAATTGTATAACATAAATATAACTACAAGTAACTAATTTAACTAATTAATTCGAAGCTAAAGCATTAAATTAGGAAAAACTCCCAAAAAGTCTCCTCGGGCTCACGACTCGGAATCGGGTAAAAGTTACCAATTTAGGACACCCATTCACTTATGAGACCACTCGTCCAAAAAATATCTAAATCCGACGCCTAAAACTCGATCAAAACTCAGAAATTCGATTGGGGGAACTTTTCCCCCCTTTCTCACATTTCTCACTCTATTTCCTTGATTAAATGAAGAAAACTACAATAAATTAATGTAATGAAACCAAATTCGAGTAAGAAATTGTTACCCATAGGATGAAAATCCCTCAAAGAACCACCTTCTTCCAAGCTCAAAATAAAAAATGGAGTGAAAATGAACTAACCCTCGATTTCAACCTCTATTTTGCCCAGCGATCCTCGTACCTGCGGCCATTTCTCGCACTTGCGGGTACCGCACCTGAGCGTTTCATTTAAGTAGTCAGGTTTCGCACCTGCGGCCAAACGGGTGCACCTGCGCTCCATCACCAGCTCCACAAGTTTCGCATCTGTGCGCACCTTCCGCACCTGCGACTCTTGCACCTATGGCCTTCCTTCCGCATGTGCGAAACACTAGAACCAGCAAAGACACCAGATTTTCCTAAGTCCAATTTCATTCCGTTAAGCATCTGAAACACACTCGAGGCCCCCGGGACCTCAACCAAACCTACCAACCAATTCTATAACACCATACGAACTTAGTCGAGCCTCCGAACCACATCAAAAGACATCAAAAACATGAATTAAGCACGGATTCAAGCCTAAGAACTTAGAATTTATCAAATTATACAAACGACGCCGAAATACATCAAATATAGTCCGAATGACCTCAAATTTTACACACAGGTTAGAAATGACACTACGAACCTACATCCACTTCCGGAATTCCATTCCGAGCTCGATATCCAAATTTTCACTATCGACCGAAATCGCCGAAAATCTAACTTTCGCCAATTCAAGCCTAAATCTACTATAGACCTCCAAAACACATTTTGGACGCGATCCTAAGCCCAAAGTCACTCCACGGAGCTAACGAAGTCGACGAAATTCCATTTCGGATCCTTCTTCACACAGTTCCGACTACGGTCCAAATTCTAAGACTTAAATTCACATCTAGGGACTAGTGTCCCTAAACTCTCCGAATTCCACAATCAATCACTCCGAAAAATATCAAAAGCAGAAACAAACGTGGGGAAAGCAGTTATTAGGGGATGGGGACTCTAACTCTCAAAACGGCCGGCTGGGTCGTTACATTAACTAGTATTCTCCATAAGAACAAAAAGTGAAATATCCTTAAGATTGTTGGAAAAATATTGGATTGTGGAGAATACGATTTAGTTTGAGGCGTGTCAAGGACACTGTATTTAAAGATATTTCGCCTCCATCAAAATGAATAAAATTAGGCGTATCCCTCAAAATTCAACAAGCTCTTCTAATATAACTAAAAGCAAAAGCAACAAAACTTAAATAAAATAAAACCCATGACTAAAAGTAATTTAGAAGAAAAATTTTACTTTCTTTGCATAGACTTTTTCACTCTTTCCAAATAAACACAAGAAAATATATTTATATATAGTCCGAAAGAAGATGGACATCTGACGGGTAATGAAAATCAGTAGAATCCATTAAGGCTTCACATGGAAATCATTTAACGCCAATGGAAACGTTAGTTACAAAACGTGTAAGGAAATGGTTATCAAATTTAATGTTACGTAAACGGTCGGACAAGGCCAACTTTGGTCAAATTCAAAGTTACAAAAAGAAGCTGATTTTGGTATCCAATCAATATTAATAAAATATTATATTTGAAGTTATTACTCCCTCCGTTTTAAATTAGATGAAGTACTTTTCTTTTTAGATCGTTCCAAAATAAATGACACAATTTTAAATTAGGAAATAATTTAACTTTAAACTTTTATTTTACACATTTTACCTTTAATGAGAAACTTTTATAAACACATAAATGTCATGACCCCACAAGCCTTTACCCCTTAAACTTTTAAGACCACAAGTTTAAAAAATCTTCTTCTTTATTCTTAAATTCTGTGTCAAGCAAATTCCCCATTAAAATTGAAACGGAGGGAGTATAATTTACTGTTACACACATTATAATATATTCAAATTAATTGTATTACCACTAACATAATATCAAAGGAATGAACCTAGACATCAATTTGAATATTTGTTTTTAAGTTATCGAATTATTTTTCTAACAAAAAGAAATGAGATGAGTCAATTTAATAGAGTGTAGCCATGTGGCATTCTGTCTAAAATAAGAGTATATTTGTTTCTAGTATAATGATAGGTTCAAAATAACCATATAGTATAACAAAAAATATATTTAAATTATTTTTGACAGTGCAAGAATATATACGAGCATTTTCCGTTTATTTTATTATAAAAATGCAGTAGGTAGTAAATAATCCCTTTTCCGTTCATTTTATTATAAAAATGGAGTAGGTCGTAAATAACCAGGCAAAGAAAAGTAGATGCAGAAGAGTCTCTTTGTTGCGTTGAATTTATAATCCTCTGTGTTAAGTAAGTTAAAAGTGAAATTGTAATCATTTTAGTCTACCACTTCAATCCACAATTGTTAAATAGATTGGTAAGTTTTGCGAAATTCATTAATTTTTCCAATGTTAAAGAGAAAATATTGTAACGATCCGGCCGGTCGTTTCATGAGATTAGCCTCATTTTTCCTGTTTCTGTTTTATCGTGTGGTTCTTAGCCTATTTATGTTGGCCTTGGTCGGTTGGTTCGGGTTCAGAGTGGTCGTGGTGAGAATTGGGACACTTAGTCTCTTAAGTTGGCCTTATAGTTAGAAAAGTCAACTGGAAGTTGACTATTGGGTAAACAACATCGGAATGTGGACTTTATGCTCGGATAGCTTCGTTAGGTGATTTGGGACTAAGGGGGTGTTTTCAGAATGTAATTTTGATGTCCGGAGTAGAATTAGGCTTGAATTGGCGAAATTGAGTTTTTGGTAATTTTCGGGTGGCAGTGGAAAATTAGCTATGGGGGTCAGAATGGAATTCCTGAAGTTGGAACAGGTTCGTAGTGTCAATTTTGGAGGTGTGTGCAAATTTTCAGGTCATTCGGACGAGGTTTGGTTAGTTTCGGCGTTGGTGAATTTCGGAAGTTTGAAGATCCTTAGGCTTGAATCATGGGTTGATTTGGCGTTCTGATGTTATTTTGGGTGTTCCGAGGGTTCAAATATGTTCGGGTGATCATTTGTGACTTGTGGGTACCCTTGGTTGGGGCCCCGAGGGGCTCGGGGTGATTTCAGATGGTCATCGGGAGGTCTAGACTTGGTAAATGCAGCAAAAGCTGCTGCTGGTGCTTAGTTGTTGGTGTGGCCGCACCTGCGGAAAGGGAGCCGCAGGTACGATGCCACAGGTGCGAGGGGTCTTGCGCATGTGCGGATTTTTGGCAGGTGACCGGGAAGCGCAGGTGCGGAAGGTAGGCCCGCATCTGCGAGTCCGCAGATGCGGAAATTGGACTTTAAGTGAATCTGCGCAGGTGCGTACCTGGGACCGCAGGTGCGGGTCCGCAAGTGCGATAAATAAGCCGCAGGTGCGGTCATCGCTGGGCAGAACATATAAACAGGAGCCTTAGCGAATTTTGGTAATTTTTCCACCATTTGTATTCGGGTTTGAAGCTTTTTGGAGCGTTTTGAAGAAGGAATTCGAGGGAACTTCGTGGAGGTAAGACTTTGGGACCTAAAACTCATTTATATGGTATTATTTGACTGATTGGGGGTGAAATTTATGGAAATTAGTGACAAAAATTGAGGGATTGGGCTTGAGGTTCTAGACATTTAATTGGGGATTTGAGGGGCCATTTGAGGTGTGATTTTGATGTTCTTGGTATGTATAGGCTCATGGGAGGATAAGAATTCTAGTTTTGTGATTTTTATCAAATTCTGAGACGTGGGTCCGGGAGTCGGGTTTTGCCAAATTCGGGATTTTTGGTTAATTTTGATAATTTTCGAATGGGCTTTGATCCTTAGCATATATTGATGATGTAAATCTGATTTTGGTTAGATTTAGAGCAATTAGAGGTTGATTCGAGAGGCAAAAGCATCGCGGATTAGTATTTGGGCCGGTTTGAGGTAAGTAATGACTGTAAATCTTGTCTTGAGGGTATGAAATCCCAGACTTTGTATTTTCTCACTATTTTGGAGTGACGCACATGCTGGATGACGAGTGTGTGACGTGCACTGATAGGGGATTGTGACTTGGTCTGTCCCGTGGAAACTATTAAGTTGCGTATTTTCTTCTAAATCATATGATAATTTATGTTTTACGACTATTACTATATTTTGGGTTGTACGCCATGTTTGGGGCCTTATGCCGACCTGTTTGGACACCTTGGGGGCTTTTTACTGTTATTCCTCACTGTGTTGACTTATGATTTACACTCAGACATATCATGTATAACTAATTTCGAAATTCAGTCTTATTTTACATTATTTTGTGATGTGAAAATGATATTTGGGTCGAGTGCCCCGTTTTACTGATAGCCCGAGTGGCTTTTGAGATATTTCTGACTAAGTGAGGCCTAGGACCTATGGTGTGAGGATATTATGGGATCGGGATGCACACCGCAGTATGATTTTTTATGATATGTGAGAGGCCGAGAGCCTGAGTGATAATGCCACGAGATGTCTTGATATCAGCGCTTGGGTTGTAGGAGCCCCTCTGGAGTCTGTACACCCCCAGTGAGCGCAGGTACCTATTGAGTGCGAGTGCCGAGTGATGAGAGACTTGGGAGGCATGAGTGACTGTGAGGTAGCTCCAGGGGCTGATACCGAGTGATTGTGAGGCATGCTGAGTGATTGATGTTAAGTGATGATACGCCCGAGGGGCAGTTTACGATACATGTTTTCATCTGAGTGACTATTTATGAATTCTATCTTTTCATATACTGAAAGCAATTTGTAAATGTTATAAGTTATTGTATCTGGGTTTTCTTAAAGAAAGGCTTCATTTACTGTGCATTGATGACTGTTTTCACTTGTTTTGTCGCCTTAGACATTATTTACTTTCATTACTACTGAGTTGGCGTACTCACATTACTCCCTGCACCCTGTGTGTAGATTCAGGTGTTGGGTTTGAGCGCTAGCTTCTTTTGTTTTCCTTTGGAGCCGGAGTTGGGATTTTGAGGTAGTTGTTCGGCGTCCACAACATACTCTTTCTACCCTCTTATTCTGTTATTTACTTTCTATTCCTAGACTGGATGTAGTATGGAAATAAAATTACCTTGTATTGTTCATAGATGCTCATGATGGTAGACTCCAGGTTTTGGGGCGATGTCTTAAATATTTTAATTATTTATGTTGTTCTGAAATGTCAATCGGATATATTTTATGATATATCAGACAACTTTGAATTAAATGGAAGATTTTATGTATTATTTCGCGGTAGCTTGGCTAGATTAGTACCATGATAGGCGCCATCAGAGCCAGTGTGGGTTTGGGGTCGTGACAAGTTGGTATTAGAGCCTAGGTTGCATAGGACTCACCGGTCATGACCAGGTTTAGTAGAGTCTTGCGGATCGGTACGAAGATGTCTGTACTTATCTTCGAGAGGCTACATAACCATTAGGAAAATCTCACATTCTTGAATTCTGTCATTCAAATCTGTTGAATCTAGAAACTAAACTTATGTTGTTTTATTCTCTCACATGTGGTGAGGTCACACGCTATCTATCAGGAAGACCAGACACTAGCTAGACCAGCAAGAGGTCGAGGTCGTGGTCAAGGCCGGGGTAGAGGTAGGGGTGAAGCCCGCACCGCAACGGGGGAAGTACCCGTATACCCTCATATTGTTTAGGATCAGGTCCCCGCCGTAGATGTTCCAGCGTGATAGGCTCAGGCATCCGCAGTGCCTATTGTGATTCCGGGTCTTCAGGAGACCTTGGCTAAGATTTTGACGGTGTGCACCAGTCTTGCACAGGCATTCGTTGTTTCTACTACTACCGCTACTTCTCAGGCCGAGGGAGGCACTCAGACTCCAGCTGCTCGGACACCTGAGCAGGTCGTTCAGGGGCTTCAGACACCGAGGGCAGCTCCAGCCTAGTCGGTTGCACCTGTCAAGGATTATGTGATTCCTGTCATGCTAGATGACGAGCAGTGTAGGCTGGAGAGATTTGGTAGACTTCAGCGTCCGACATTCAGTGGAGCCGAGGGTGAGGATGCCCAGGGTTTCTTGGACAAATGTCAGAGGATGCTTCATACTGTAGGAATACTAGAGACCAGTGGGGTCTCTTTACTACCTTCCAGTTTTTAGGGGCTGCTTCTACTTGGTGGGAGTCTTGCGAGAGGCGTAGGCATATTGGTGCAGCACCCCTTACTTGGAAGAAGTTCTCCACTCTCTTTTTAGAGAAGTATGTTCCCCAGTCTCATAGAGAGGAGTTGTGTAAGCAGTTCGAGCAGCTGCGTCAGGGTGAGTTGACAGTGACGCAGTATGAGATGAGGTTTTCAGAGCTAGCCCGTCATTCCGCAGAGTTGGTCCCTACTGATAGAGAGAGAGAGAGAGAGAGAGATAGGATTAGGAGGTTCGTGGATGTCCTCACGTATAAGCTCCATATTCTGATGACTAGAGAGAGAGTATCAGGTGCTACTTTCGAGTAGGTTGTTGATATTGCTCGAGATATTAAGTCAGTTCGCCGCCAGGAGCGAGAGGAGAGGGAAGCCAAGAGGCCTCGAGGGTCTGGTAGTTTCAGCAGTGCTCCTTCCAGAGGACAGTTTCAGCATAGCAGAGGCCGCTCATTTAGGCTTCCTCAGCCAGTTCGCCCACCTTATAGTGGTGCATCCTCGAGGCAGGGGCCCCGCAGTTCTCATCCGGTTCGTTCTTCTTTTAGTGCTCTCCCAGCCCAGAGTTCATCTCGAGCACCATCAGTTCAGGGTTCTTCTATGCATGGTTATTCTAGTGGTTATCCTGGTGCTAGGGGTTCCCTTCAGTCCCCGTCTCCAGCTCCAGGGAGTTGTTTTGAGCGTGGAGAGTTTTTGGCATGTGTGGAGGAAGTGTCCTCGTCGTCAGGGTGGGTCATCTCAGAAGAGGAGTCAACCCTCGACTTCAGCTCCAGTTACTTCACCACCCGCCCACGCAGCTAGGGGAGGGGGTCAGACAACTAGAGGCCGCCCTAGAGGGGGAGGTCGATCAGGTGGAGGTCAGGCTCAGGTTTATGCACTTCTAGCCAGACCAGATGCTATAGCCTCAGATGCAGTGATTACAGGTATTGTCTTAGTCTGTCACCGAGAAGCCTCTGTCTTATTTGATCCTGGTTCCACGTATTCTTATGTCTCATCATACTTTGCTCATTTTCCGGATATGCCCAGTGAGTCTTTAGTTAGATATGTTCATGTGTCGACTCTGGTGGGTGATACTGTTATTTTTTACCGTGTGTATTGGTCATGTGTGGTATCTATTGGGGGTCTAGAGACCCGAGTGGACTTGTTGTTGCTTAGTATGGTCGATTTTGATGTGATATTTGGCATGGATTGGTTATCTCTGTGTCACGTTGTTCTTGATTGTCACGCTAAGACCGTGACCTTAGCGATGCCAAGACTTCCGAGAGTCGAGTGGAGAGGTTCTATTGAGTATGTGCCTAGTTGGGTGATTTCATACCTGAAGGCCCAGCGTATGGTAGAAAAAAGGCGTTTATCGTATTTGGCTTTTGTGAGGGATGTCAATGTTGAGACTCCCACTATTGATTTTGTTCCTGTGGTCCGTTATTTTTCGGACATGTTTCCCGCGGACCTGCTAGGCATGCCACCTGACAGGGATATTGATTTTGGTAGTGATTTGGTGCCCGGCACTCAGCCTATTTCTATTCCACCTTAACATATGGGACTAACGGAGTTGAAGGAATTGAAAGAGAAGATTCAGGAACTCCTAGATAAGGGTTTCATTCGGCCTAGTATGTCACCTTGGGGTGCACCGATGTTATTTGTGAAAAAGAAAGATGGTTCCATGAGAATGTGTATTGACTAGAGGAAGTTGAACAAGGTTACAATCAAGAATAAGTATCCTTTGCCTTGAATTGATGATTTGTTTGACCAGCTTCAGGGGGCAGAGTGTTCTCTAAGATTGACTTGAGATCCGGGTATCATCAGCTGAAAATTCGGGATTCTGATGTTCCCAAAACAACTTTCAGGACTCGTTATGGTCATTACGAGTTTATGGTGATGTCTTTTGGGCTGACCAACGACCCAACAACGTTCATGCATTTGATGAACATCGTGTTCCAGCCGTATTTTGATTCCTTTGTTATTGTGTTCATTGATGACATCCTGGTATATTCTCGTAGCCAGGAGGAGCATGCTCAGCATTTGAGAGTTATTTTACAGATATTGAGGGAGGAGAAGATTTATGCAAAGTTCTCCAAGTGTGAGTTTTGGCTTGGCTCAGTGGATTTCCTGGGGCACGAGGTATCCAGTGAGGGTATTTAGGTTGATTCGAGGAAGATAGAGGCGGTGCAGAGTTGGCCCATACCGTCCTCAGTTACAGAGATTAGGAGCTTCCTTGGTTTGGCGGGGTATTACCATCGCTTTATGGATGGGTTTTCTTCTATTGCTTCGCCCTTGACCAAATTGACCCATAAGGGTGCTCCGTTCAGGTGGTCAGAAGAGTGTGAGGAGAGCTTTCTACTCAAGGCTGCATTGACCTCAACTCCAGTGTTAGTATTGTCATCAGCTTCAGGTTCTTATACCGTGTATTGTGATGCCTCGAGGATAGGAATTGGTTGTGTTTTGATGCAGGAGGGTAGGGTGATTGCCTACGCCTCGCGCCAGTTGAAGACTCATGAGAAGAATTATCCAGTGCATGATCTCTAGCTAGCATCCATTGTTCACGCCTTGAAGATTTGGCGTCATTATTTGTACGGTGTGCATTGTGAGGTTTTTACTGATCAACGTAGTTTGCAGCATCTGTTTAAGCAGAAGGATTTGAATTTGCGTCAGAGGAGATGGTTGGAGCTTCTCAAGGACTATGATATCACTATTTTATACCATCCGGGGAAGGCCAATGTAGTGGCCGTTTCCTTGAGTCTCAGAGCAGAGAGTTTGGGGAGTCTAGCATACCTTCCAACAGCAGAGCGACCATTGGTACTTGATGTTCAAGCTCTAGTCAGCCAGTTGGTGAGATTGGATCTATTAGAGCCCCGCCGGGTATTGACTTGTGTAGCCTCCAAGTCTTCTCTTTATGACCGGATCAGAGAGCGCCAGTAAGATGACCCGCACTTTCTCATTCTTCAGGATAGGGTTCGGCGAGGTGATGCTAGAGATGTAGTTATTGGTGATGATTGGGTCATGAGGATGCATGGTCGGATATGCGTTCCTAATGTCGATAGGCTTCGAGAGTTTATTCTAGCAGAGGCAAACAACTCGGAGTATTCCATCCATCTGAGTGCCGCGAAGATGTATCAGGATCTGAGACAGCATTACTGGTGAAGGCGGATGAAGAAGGATATTGTTGTGTTTGTAGCTCGGTGTCTCAACTGCCAGCAGGTTAAGTATGAGCACCAGAGACCAGGGGGATTACATCAGAGGTTGGATATTCCGGAGTGGAAGTGGGAGTGGATCACCATGGAATTTGTAGTTGCGATCCCACGGATTTCGAGGAGGTTCGATGCTATATTGCTTATCGTGGATCGGCTGACCAAGTCCGCGCACTTCATTCCTATTGGTACTACCTATTTTTCAGAGCGGTTAGCTGAGATTTATATCTGGGAGATTGTCCGCTTGCATGGTGTCCCAGTTTCTTTCATTTCTGACAGAGGTACTCAGTTCACATCTCAGTTTTGGAGGGCCGTGCAAAGAGAGTTGGGTACTCAAGTTGAGTTGAGCACAACATTTCATCCTCAGACGGACGGGCAGCCAGAGCGCACTATTCAGATTCTGGAGGACATGTTGCGTGCTTGTGTCATTGATTTTGGGGGTTCATGGGACCAGTTTCTGCCACTCGCGGAGTTTGCATATAACAACAGTTATCAGCCAGGTATCCAAATGGCTCCCTATGAGGCTTTATATGGTAGAAGGTGTAGATCTCTGGTTGGTTTGTTTGAGTCGGGTGAGGCTAGGCTATCGGGCACAAATTTGGTACAAGATGCATTGGATAAGGTGAAGTTGATTCAGGAACGGCTTCGCACAGCGCAGTCTAGGCAGAAGAGCTATGCAGACCGGAAGGTCCGATATGTGTCTTTCATGGTTAGGGAGAAGGTGCTACTGAAGATGTCACCCATGAAGGGTGGTATGCGGTTCGAGAAGAGGGGCAAGTTGAGTTCCCGGTTCATTGGGCCTTTTGATATGCTTCAGAAGGTTGGAGAGGTGGCTTATAGACTTTCTCTGCCCGCCAGCATATCGAGTGTTCATCCAGTATTCCATGTTTCCATGCTCCGAAAGTATGTTGGTGACTCGTCCCATGTTTTGGACTTCAGCGCGCTTCATCTTGAGGGTGATATGTCTTATGAGGTAGAGCGAGTGGCTATTTTGGGTCATCAGGTCAGAAGGTTGAGGTCTAAGGATATAGCTTCAGTGAAGGTGCAGTGGAGAGGGAAGCCGGTGGAGGAGGCCACCTAGGAGACCGAGCGGGAGATGCAGAGCAGATATCCTCACTTATTTGAGACTCCAGGTATGTTTCTAGACCAGTTCGAGGACGAACATTTATTTAAGAGGGGGAGAATGTAACGACCCAGCCGGTCGTTCTGTTAGATTAGCCCCGTTTTCCCTGTTTCTGCTTTATCGTGTGTTGCTTAGACTATTTATGTTGGGCTTGGTCGATTGGTTCGGGTTCAGAGTGGTCGTGGTGAGAATTGGGACACTTAGTCTCTTAAGTTGGCCTTATAGTTAGAAAAGTCAACTAGAAGTTGACTATTGGGTAAACAAACTCGGAATGTGGATTTTATGGCTCAGATAGCTTCGTTTGGTGATATGGGACTAAGGGGTGTGTTCGGAATGTGGTTTTGATGTCCGGAATAGAATTAGGCTTGAATTGGCGAAATTGAGTTTTTGGCAATTTCCGATCGACAGTGAAAAATTAGCTATCGGGGTCGGAATAGAATTCCGGAAGTTGGAACAGGTTTGTAGTGTCATTTTGGAGGTGTGTGAAAATTTTCAGGTCATTCGGACGAGGTTTGGTTAGTTTCAGCGTCGTTGGTGAATTTCGGAAGCTTGAAGATCCTTAGGCTTGAATCATGGGTTGATTTGGTATACCGATGTTATTTTGGGTGTTCCGAGTGTTCGACTAAGTTCGGTTGATCATTTGTGACTTGTGGGTACCCTTGGTTGGGGCCCCGAGGGGCTCGAGGTGATTTCAGATGGTCATCGAGAGGTTTAGATTTGGAAAATGCAGCAAAAGCTGTTGCTGGTGCTAAATTGCTGGTGTGGCCGCACCTGCGGAAAGGAAGTCGCAGGTGCGATGCCGCAGGTCAAAATGCAGCTTATACTACGTCTCATTTTCCCTACGCGGTGATGAACGCTCAGCCGCATCTCAAGCCGCAACAACAATACAACCAGAACAGAGCTCCACCCCCAGGAAATAACCATCCTCCCCCAGCTCCATACAATCCACGCCCTCCTCACAACAACTACCCGTACAATGCTTACCCCCGTGAGCTACCAAGGAGACTCAATTTCACTCATATCGGTGAGCCATATTCAAGTCTTTTCCCAAAGTTGGTCCAGATAGGGCTTCTGCAGCCCGTACCTCCGACCAGGAAAAACCCAGCATCAACGTCATACAAACCCGGAACCAATTGTGCCTACCATTCCGGAGCATAGGGGCACGACACGGAGGATTGCTGGACTCTCAAGCGGGCTATGGAGAATCTTATAGAGCAAAATAAGGTAGTGTTAAGGGATGAAAAAGCTCCCAATGTGACTAAAAATCCATTGCCCGCCCATAACAATGGGCCTGTTATCGGCATTATCTGCGAGGACCAAGATTTTGATCCAGCTTTGAAGGCTATCATTTCCATCGCAGATGCAGAGAAAAAGCCTAAGGCGGCACCCAAGCAAACCAAGGAAATAAAGAAGAGTAATCTCATCGTTTTTTTGTTAATAGGCATCTCAAGGATTTGTAGTACTTCTTGCTGCTTATTTCAACTCTGGTGCTATATTGATGGGTTGATGCTATATTTATGTGAATGGTAATGCTTTCATCTTAACTTCTTTTGTTGCTAATGTTTTCCCTACTATTTGTATGACACCACGCAGAAGCCTCCTAACGAGCACGTCAACACCACACTTTTACTATACCAATTACCAAGGCCTTTAGCTTTAACTGCGAAGAAGAGACTACTTTTTTGTGTTTTGGGTCTAACTCTAACATGCCAAAACTTTGCTGGTGAGCGTGGAACCAACCGAGGGGAAGGCATCATAAGTTTAGTCATAATCAAATCCTGATATTATTACTAAGAAAATATTAGTTAGGCCTTGTACTATAAATTGTGACAACAACAACAAATCCAGTTTGATCCCAACATGTGGGGTCTGGGGAGGGTAGTCTGTACGTAGACCTTACCCCTACCTAATGCTGGTAGAGAGGCTGTTTCCAATAGACCCTCGGCTCAGGAAGGGCAAGAAGAAGAGGAGGGAAGCAAGGAAGGAAGAAAGATGGAAGAGAGAAAAAATTAAAAAATTAAAAAATTAAAAAATAATAAAAAATAAACACTATCCAATAATAGCAACACGGAATACAATACCTGAGGCGAACAAAATCACATACCATAATAAAAATCAAAGAATATGAAGGGAAATTCATGCTACTAAGCCTATCGATGAACACTATAAACTACCTACTAACCTTCAACCTTAATCCACGACTTCCACACCCTCCTATCAAGTGTCATGTCCTCAGTGAGCTGAAGCAGTGCTATGTCCTGCATAATCACTTCTCCCCGGTACGTCTTAGGCCTACCTCGACCCCTTATCAAACTCTACATGGCCAACCTCTCAAACCTCCTGACAGGGGCATCAATGCTTCTTCTCCTAACATGTCCGAACCATCTCAGCCGCGACTCCCGCATCTTGTCCTCCACTAAGGCTAATCCCGCTCTGTCCCGGATAGCTTCATTCTTAACTCTATCTCGCCTGGCACACCCACACATCCATCTCAAAATCCTCATCTCTGCTACTCTCATCTTCTGTTGACTGGCCAACACTCAGTCCCATACATCATAGCGGGTCGAACCACCACTCGATAAAACTTACCCTTAAGCCTTACCGGCACATTCTTATCATATAGAATACCGGACGCGAGCCTCCACTTCATCCACCCTGCTCCGATGCGATGTGTGACATCTTTGTCAATCTCCCCGTTACCCTGGATAATAGACCCGAGATACTTAAAACTCGCTCTGTTGGGGATAACTTGAGCATCAAGCTTACTTGTTGAAGCCTTTGCTGATATGGCCCGGCTTGTTGATATGGTCTATAGTTTGGTTGCCCACGATTCTGATTCGGGTATCCCAACGGACCTTGTACTTGTTGCTTCTTGCATCATGGGTCTCACTGAATTTGCACTCCAAGTATTCTGTCTTGGTTCTACTCAGTTTGAAACCTTTAGACTCTAAGGTCTGTCTCAAAACCTCCAACCTCGCGTTAACTCCGCTACGCGTCTCGTCAATCAACACTATATCATCGGCAAATAGCATGCACCAAGGCACCTCCCCTTGGATGTGATGCGACAGTACATCCATCGCCAAGGCAAACAAAAATGGGCTAAGAGTCAATCCCTGGTGCAACCCCATCATCACAGGGAAATGGTCCGAGTCACCACTCACAGTCCTCACCCGACTTAAGCATCATCATACATATTTTTGTCTATCGGTTGTCACCTAATTTTTGTACTATAATTTATGAACATTCTTAAAATCTTAATGGAGGCAAAACCACATTGTCAGACATTTATATTTTAGCCTTTGTTGGTAAAGTTGCTATATTTGCATTTATCTTAGAGATTTTTGGCTGTCAAAATCTGAATTAAAAAAAAGCCAAAATATTACAGCTTTTTGTAACTAACAGCAAAGAATGTGGAAATATTTAGACCTAAGGAACATATTAAGGGATGGCAATGGGACGGTGAGAGTTTCAGCTTATATGGAGTGGATGGACACGGGTGTGGTGCGGGTGTCGGGTGGGGTGGATGGACGTGGGTGCGGACATGTTGAAATTTCTTTTGCTAAACTCGACACGGCTGCGGGGCAGTAGCGGGTTTTGGTGAAATTTGAGCTTTCCGTAGAATCTGGTTATAAAATTCTTCCCCTAAGCTAATAAGCATGCATTTTCGATCAATCTTCCTTATTCCTTCAGTCTTACCACATTATATCTAATGTTTATTCGCTCATCTTAAATTGATATATTTCAAAAAAGATTTGCTATATTTATGCATTTAGATCATCATTATTACTACAAAACCAATTCACTAAATTAATTGAGTGCACATTTATCCAGAATTGATTCTAAGAAGATTTAAAAATGGTCAATAAAGATAATAGCAAAACGTTATACTCCTTTAATTTTCTGGGTTTGCTTTCTTTCTAATAATGCTTTTGCTTCTTGATTTTAATAGCCCTAATATAAAGAAAACAACTAGCTCTGTTAATACAAGTTAATAGAAAAATGTTGGGGGAAAAATACTTATTAAAATTGAAAAAAGGAACTATTTTATTATGCGATGCGGGATGGTGCGGGTTTATGCGGGGTAGAGCGAGGTGGGTTGAAAACATAAAATTTTGTTATGCGGTGTGGATTGAAGCTTTTGCTGATTAAGGCAGAAGCCGTCCCGCAACCGCCCTGCCCCACTGCCATTTCTAAACATACTAGGAATGCCGCAAAAAATTCATTAAAAGCAAAAACTTAACCCTTTTACATTATTAAAGTACAAAGGAATTATAGAAAAAGTTGCAATTATAAAACACGAAGATAGAAACACTATCCATTCAAGCCTTCCCAGTCATTTTTTATTATTTTTTATCGGACTTATATTTTCTACAACTAGCAAATAACAATCAAGTCCTCAAGCGTTTGCAAAGGAGAATCAAGTACATTTTTTTCCTGAGCACATCTTGTTTTACCAAAAACTGCTAATTTTTTTTTGTTAAATTGATTAATGAGAAAATAGAGGGTGAATTCTAGTTAAATATAATAACTACTAGATCTAAAGTTTAGATATATTGACGAAGTAGAATTGTGTCCGATATTAATGAATGCCAACTAAAGATGTTCAATGATTGTCAATGAATACATCAATGAGAGTATGCAATAAATGTAGGTAATGGCAATAAATGTAATAAGAAGGAATTTATCACCCAAATGTTAGATGACTAGGATGATTCTCCTTTCTGACAACAACGTGAGATAATAGAAAACAAAGATCAGGAATCCTTGAATATTGTGAATGTGAGCTCCTAGTTTTTGCCCCACAAAAAAATTACTCCTAAAAAGTAACCAAAAAATAATTTTAGTAGATAAATAGTCTAGCCACAAAAAAAGAAAGAAGGGAATTTAAATTAAAATTTGAGTTAGAGTGACTAATACTGCAAAAATTTAAGAAAAAAAGGGAAAAGAAAAGGCTAGTTTTTGTTGAAACTAGGCTAAGAGAACAATTGTTAAAGTGGCCTAATTGCCAAATTCTCACCCCAAAATCCGCCAGCCCATTTCCCTAACCTACCCATCGGCCCAATATCCCCTCATCTCTAAAATATACCCAAATTCCCTCTATATAAAGAGGACCTAAGACCTAATTTCCGACATCTCTAACTTGAGCCCTCACCCGTAATTCCAAAAAAGTACACTCATCCGCAAATCTCTCTTTAACAAAGAAAATCAGCCACGACCTCCCTTCTTCTAAAAGGGGAATTCACACACACACAAACACAAATACACAAAGAAAGAGCTAAAAATAAGCAAGCAAAATTGGGGTGGGGAAAAAAGCATTACCAATTTTGGTTTTGCTTCTTCTTCACATAAACACACACTCACAAAACGCACAAAATGGGAGGAAAAGAAGGGAAAGAACAAACCAAAATTTCTGGGATTCTTCTTTTTCTTTCTTAATTTCAAGATTTTTTAGATTAACTGAACAAAGCCTTCATTTCTTTTTCTGATTTCAAATAGAGTTGCATTGAGGTTTGGCTGAAAGATCTCAGTTTCGGCACAAGCTTGTAGTCGGGTTTTCAGTGAGGTACGAATCTGAGTTTCGATTGCGATTCGGTCATAATTCAATAGGAGCAGATTATTTGGTGTACGCTTTCCTGGAAGTTTAATTAAAATTGGAGAAGTTCCTACCTTAATTGAGGTCCATTTCTCTTTCTCCTCCTAATTTAACATTATTGCAGTACTTACTTTAGTTAATCTCTCTGCTATGCTTATTTGTGTTTAGTTCACTTATTACTTGCAATTCATTTGATAAATGTCTAGTTATGGGTTTTCTGTTGGCTTTACCTAATTGTATTGGTTGAGTAAGAATACTTATGCAAAAGTAATCAAGAATTGAATTCTAGCAATACGAATTATTAGAGCAAATGGGCCAGAGTATTTCGTTACTTCTCATGCTTGACCGTGTGTGCTCCTATCAGTCATCAATGGTTATTGGTTTTAGTGTTATTATCTAGCTGAGCACATTCGTGAAAAATTAGGTGTTCGCCATTTTTCGTAGAAGATAAAAGTGTTAGGAAGAATAATGAACACAACTAGTACACTTTAGGCGCAACTTAATCTATCATCGTGATTTTGTCATGTTCGCATGACATAATTATGATTTTTTCAAAATAAATCAAGGTACGCGTTCGCGCGACTTTGGCCAAGTTTTTCTTAAATAATTAAGCGTGACAAATCATGTACACGTACGCGTGACATGATTTAAGCGCAGATTTTCACAATAAAACCAAGGTACGCGTTCACGCGACTTTGGCCAAGTTTTTTTTCTTAAATAATTAAGTGCGACAAATTGTGTACACGTACGCGTGACATGATTTAAGCGCTGACTTTCAAAATAAAACCCAAGGTACGTGTTCACGCGACTTTAATTCTTAAATAAAGTTAGTGTCATGAATTAGGTACACGTATGCGTGACATGATCCTTGATACACCTAATTAAACGTGTATACGTACGCGTAACCCGTCTTAAGGTAATTCTTTAAATACAAATAAATAATTAGAAGCTATAAAATGTAAAATGCACGTAGGTATTAAAATCAGTAATTAAACAATTTAGACCAAGTGTAAATCATTAAGCGACCGTGCTAGAACCACGGAATTCGGGAGTGCCTAACACCTTCTCCCGAGTTAAAAGAATTCCTTACCCGAATTTCTAGTTCGCAAACATTTTTAAACAGAGCCAAAAAAAATTCTCGATTTGGGATATTAAAATAAATGGTGTCCCGGAACACCGTAAAAAATCCGGGTGGCGCTCTGAAACTAATAAATAAATCTCAAAATCGAATAATGTCACTTAAAGTGAAAAAACTCCCTTATCCCACCTTATCGGGGAAAAAGGAGGTGTGACAGCTCTGGCGACTCTGCTGGGGATAAGAACCCAGAACTTCTGGTTCAGGGTTCAAGAATTCGAGCTTGTTAATGTGATTTTACTTGGCTTTATTAATTGTGATATTACTGTGTTTTGTGCGCTCAATGTGCTAAATGTTATTTATTTACCGCTTTGATATTTATTTGAACTGTATTTTAACTGCCTTCTTACACCTCCCTTCTGAGTCTTCTAAAAATTGGTGCACACGTTCGTGTGACCCGCCTTTCTGTTAGAGGTCATATCAAGTAAGAAATACGGGGATGGATTAGCCCCTAGGCCGGATATCCTTTCGTGCTACCGGTACGTCGCTCCCACCCTGACTTGAGTTGTCCGCTTGGATAAACTAGGTCTAGAACAAAAATCCCAGGTTTAAACCTAGAATAACAAAACCTCATACCGGGTCCCAAGTAGGAACGATTATTTGCATCACGTGCATTTTGACTTAGGGGACTCAACACAGGGGTTGGGTCCGTCTAGGACAGGTGAACCCGAAATAAAAGACCACCTTGATGCATCTTACCTACTACGTATGTATTTATTTGTCTCGGCTTGTTTGTTGATCGTCTAAGGCAAGAAAAACAATAGAAAAACCAAGAGTGAGGTAGGATAGAAAAATACACCCGATTGTGAAAACCTCGGTATGTGAAAATACCTCGAAACTCTACCAAAATTTCGAAAAAAAAGAGAAGAGAATGTAATTCAAAAATGAAAATAAGTTAATATCCAATTTTTCCGGTTATGTCAACACTGGCCAAACAACACAGGTCTGATTTTCACCGGATGTGAGATACGTAGGCAAACCTCATCGGTTCCGGCCCCCATTTTTAAAAAAAAAATCAAAAATATTTTTCTTTAATTCCTTATTTAGGAGTCTTTCTTTTAGAAAATCCCATATATACAAATAAAAAATAAGAAAATGTTTATACCAAAAAATATTATATTTGTTGGAGTCTTTCGTTAGAAAAAGTAAACAAATGAAATCAAAATTCAAAAAATATTTTCTACCTTTTTTTTAGGATCCTTTTTTTCAAAATTCAAAAAAAATCAATCAAAGATACAAAAAAAAAATTCTTTTTTTCTTTAGAAGTCTTTTTTTTTTCAAAAAATAAAATAAATCCAAAACCAATAATCCAAAAAATATTTTCTTTTACTTCCTCCTTTAGAAAAATCTTTATTTGAGACCCCAACTTTCAAAAATCCAAAAACAAATTCCTTTAATTATTTCTTTAGAAGTCTTTCTTTAGAAAATCCCAAGTAATAAAAATTAAAATCAAAATATTTTCTTTCATTTTAGAGGTCTTTCATTCGAAAAGAAAATCGAATCAAATCCAAAAAAAAATATTTTCTACCTTTTTTAGAAGTCATTTTCCAACTATTCAAATAATAAATAAATCAAAAATTCAAAAAAATATTTTCTTTCTTCTTTAGAAGTTTTTCTTTCAAAAATTAAAAAAAAAACAAAATATAAAATCCAAAAATATTTTCACTCTTCTTTCGAAAATTGAAAAAAAAATTCATGATTGAAAAATATTTTCTTTTTTCTTTAGGAGTATTTCTATCATAAATTCAACAAAAGATTCCATCCAAAATATTTTCTTTAATTTCTTTTTAAAATATCCAAAATTATTTTCTTTCTTCTTGAGAAGTTTTTCTTTCGAAAACTAAAAAGAAAATTTGAGATTCAAAAATATTTTTTCTTTAGAAGTCTTTCCTTCATAATTCAAAATAAAAGTCCAAAAACCCAAAAAATATTTTCTTTCTTCTTTAGAAATTTTTCTTTTGAAAAGAAACAAAAAAAAAACTCTTTCTTCTTTATAAATTTTTCTTTCGAAAATTAAAAAAATATCAATAAATCAAAATCCAAAACAAAAGAGTTAGTTTATTTTCTTTATTTCTGATATGTGATGACCCAAAAGGTCATCCTGTGTAAATTTAATTAAAACTGTGTTTCGAGGCCCTGAAAGCCTCCGTTAATCTCACCTCGATGTGCGTGCGCAGTCCGGGCGCGTAGCCGGGAAGCCTTTATGTGGAAATTTGATAAAAAATTAAATTTATGATAATTAATTGAATAAAGTTGACTTTGGTCAATATTTTTGGTAAACGGACCCGGATCCGTGATTTGACGGTCCCGGAGGGTCCGTAGGAAAATATGGGACTTGGGCGTATGCTCAGTATCGAATTTTGAGGTCCCAAGTCCGAGAAATGAATTTTTAAAGAAAATTATTTTCTTAAAATTATAAAGGCTTTTGAAAATGAACTTTGAAGTGAAACCTGTGTTACCGGGCCCGTATTATGGATCCGGAGCCCGGAACAGGTTCAATATGGTTATTATGAGTTGTCTGTAAAATTTGGTAAGAAACAGACTTGGTTTGACGTAATTCGGATAAAAATGGAAAATTTAATAGTTTATGAAGTTTGAGGAAATTCTATAAATTTTGGAGCTTAATTCGTTGTTTTTGATGATATTTTGGTGGTTTTATTACTTGAATAAGTCTGTAGGATGATTTTGAAGTCGTGTGTATATTTGATTTTGAGCCCCGAGGGCTCGGGTGAGTTTCGGGTAGGTGTCGGAGTGCGAAAGTGTTAGAAAATCTGGTGTAAAATTTCAATTGTTGGTGTCTGATGCATTACACTATGCAATCGCATAGGCATCTCCGCGATCGCATAGCTTTAAGTAAGGAGGAGGTCAATTTCCTCTATGCGATCGCATAGCACTGTCCGCGATCTCATAGGGGTATAGGTAGGTAAGGGGGGCTGGGGGTAAATTGTGTTGCGCGGTCGCGTCCACCCCGTTTGCGATTGCATAGGGTGGGTCTGTAGAGCTCTGCGATCGCGTAGGTTAAATAAAAAGTCCTCTATGCGATCACAACCCCTCCTCCGCAATCGCATAGACCATTTTCGCCAGTTATTTTAAAGACCCAAAAATCAGAATACCCATTACGAGATTTTCATATTTTTCGCCATCTTCTTCTTCTCCAAACCCCATAGACAATTTCCAAGCCATTCTTCCACCATAACCACTTAGGTAAGTAATCCTAACTCTAATTTCTTCCATTTTCTTCGTCAATAACTAGATTCTAGGCCTAAAAACATGAAATTAAAGGTAGAAATTGGGGGTTTTGGGTAGAGTTAGGGCTTTTGGAATTTTTGGAAATTCAACCTCATTTTGGGGTCGGATTTCAAAACAAATTCTATATTCGGGCTCATGGGGGAATGCGTGATCAGATTTTGGTCCGAACCTCGTGTTTGGACCAAGCGGGCTCGGGGTCGAATTTGGTATTTTTGGAAGAATGATGGAAAATGTATAATTAGGCTTTGGAATTGAATTATTGAGTCATTATTGATATTATTGAGTCGATTATGTCTAGATACTATTGTTTCAGAGTTGGATTCGAGAGGGAAAGCGGTGCTAGAGGCTTGAATTGCATTCTCGGAGCCGAGGTAAGTGTTTGGCCTAACTTTGGTGAGGGAATAGGTGTTGGGTCGTATGTGCTACTTGTTTTATCATGTTCAATGTATAGGTGAGGTGATGAGTACCTATGCATTGTTTGTCAAGCATGCCCGTGAGTCTATTTTGGTGAATTACTTGTTATTACTCTGATATTTATTGTGTTATGAAGCAATTTCCTTTGGGGAGTTGTTTAATTTCTGAGAAATACTTGCTTAAGCACTTGTGATATGATGTATCAGTTGAGGACCCAATTCATAAAGTTATGTATTCTAAAGAGATTGGTTATAGCCGAGTCCCTTGCCGGACAACGTTATTATTTTGGTTGATATTCCCCTTGCTGGGTGGTTATGAATTGTATTTCACTCTGCTGCATTCCTTACCAAGCTGTTATTTGTTGTTGATTTGGGTGAGGAAGAGTGTAAAGCACGAAGGGTGATGTCGTGTATTCATTTAATTCATTGCATAGTGAGGAAGAGAGTAAAAGCACGAAGGGTGATGTCGTGCCATGATTATTATTGCTTTCATTTGTACATTGCATAGTGAGGAAGAGAGTAAAAGCACGAAGGGTGATGCTGTGCCATGATTTATATTGCTTTCTTTTATACATTGCATAGTGAGGAAGAGAGTAAAAGCACGAAGGGTGATGCCGTGCCATGATTTATATTGCTTTTTTTTATACATTGCATAGTGAGGAAGAGAGTAAAAGCACGAAGGGTGATGTCGTGCCATGATTTATATTGCTTTCATTTATACTGTGCATTGTGAGAACGAGAGTAAAAGCACGAAGGGTGATGCCGTGTACATACTTGTTTGAGTTATTAATTCCTGTTTACTTGTTTCTTTCGTATTGTTGTTTGTTCAGTTACTCATATTTGATTCTCGCTTGTTATCCCCATTACTTGTCCCTGTATTACCATGCTTAACTGCTTATTTCTTGCTATTTTCTCTGGTATATATTATAGAACTGTACAGGTAAATTGTTGTTGTTGTGTCTAGCCTCGTCACTACTTCGCCGAGGTTAGGCTCGGCACTTACTCAGTACATGGGGTCGGTTGTACTGATGCTACACCTGCACTTCTTTATGTTGTGCAGATCACGCAGCCGAACCCAGTGGACATCATTAGAGGGAGTATCCTCCAGTCCATACAGGCGGCAGCGAGGTAGTTTCGCAAGCGTTTGTGGATCTCGGTGTCATCTTCTATCTTATTGTTTCGGTCTTATCTTAGTATCATAGACAGTTGTACTCTTCATTTCATACTTTTGTTGTAGTAATCTTAGACAGTCCGTGAGATTTTTGTGACACCAATTTTGGGAGATTATGTACGTAACTTTTGTGGCAATTATTATATTAATATACATAGACTCGCAGCTTCCGCATTATTATTGATCGTTTATGTTCATTGTTTCATTTTTAAATGACTTAAGTAAAGAAAGTTAGAAAAATCAACTCAAACGTTGGCTTGTCTAGCGGGTTCAACGTTAGACGCCATCACGACCTGAAGGTGGGATTTTGGGTCGTGACATGATCCTCCCTAACTACGCAAGACCTGATTCATGTTCTCACATGATACGTAGGCAACCCACATCAGGTTCTCGACCATTTTTAAAATTCAAAATCCAAAAAAAAACATGATAATAATAAGGACCGAATCATTCCATTATAACGTGTCTTTTGTTTTGAATTGTGAAGAAAGTTAGAGGTGGTCGGTGTGAGCACGTGATTTTTACTCACCATATCATCCTATAAAAATCTCAATGAATTAATTGATTTTATGAAATTTTGTTGAGTTCTAGTGATTAATTTTGAATTTTTTACATTTGCATATCCATAATTCATCTTTTAAAATTACTAAAATTGCATCACCATTATCAAAGAATTAAAAATTTATTATTTGTGATTAATCGACTTGAAAATGGACGAATTGTGATTATTTAATGAAACACGGATTTAACAACTAATTGCTAAAAATTAATTATTTTATCTGATAAATCATAGGTTTAATTAGGAATATAAAATTAGTTGTTTTATTCTTAATTAATCTATATTTAGATGAAAAATAAGGCTTAAAATTAATTACTACTTTTTTGGATTTAATTAGATTTGGACTTAATTAAAACAATTAGTTTAATTAGCTAAGAGAACTAATTTCGGATTGGGCCATTAACCCCAGGCCCAAGTCCCCTCTTCTCTAACAACTCACTTGCCCAACCCAATTTCCCCCTCACCCGGCATGTCCCCGTTACACCCAAAACGACCCCGTTTTGCCCCCACGAATCCCTAGCCGTTGGATCTCACTGATCCAACGGTCCTAAACCCCACACCCCTAAAATATTTAACTATTCCTAACACCCTTACCCCCAGTCACTCTAAAGTCTAACACGCCCCTCTCTTCATCTCTCTCCTTCCTCCCTTAGAGACCAGCCAGGTTCCGCCGCTGCCCCACCCTAACTCCGCCGGCCGAAAATTGTCTCCGGCGGCGGAGCTTCTCCAATCGGCCCCAACTTTAAACCAGATGATCCCCACGACCTCCTCAACCCCGTCCCACTATAAATTTCCCGAAAAACCCAACCCATCTCCTTTAATTTCAAATATAAGAAATCTGAAACCCTAAGATGTTATAATCGGCCGGTTTGAAGACAACCAACGGTTCGGACCTTCATGAGTCCATTGCTCTTGATTAGAGCAGTCGATTCATGAGGGTTTGACTCACTTTCAAACCCGCCGGAAGTCCAGCCAAGTTCCTGCGACCTCCCAGTTTTCGGCCAAATCTTTTGACGGGTATTTTCTTCCCTTCTTTACTGTTTTCTATGCTCCATTGCAACAAAAATCGTGTTGAGACCACTGATTTTTATTTTAGTTTAGTTTCATCCTTTTTCTTTTTATTTATTTCTGTCTTTGTTTGTTCTTAAGCCAAGTATGAATCGTTCATCAGTGTTCTGATTAGGTTTATATTTTTTCTTTTAGTCTCTCATTATTCATGAATTATCTATGACAAGTTTGTTTTGTTTAATTCTGCCCAATAATTAATAATAATGTTTCTTGACAATCATACTAGTTTAATTCCTCAATAGGTGCATAATATTTTCAATCTACTTCCTTGTTGATTAATTTGTCAATATATCATGTTTTTGACATCGTTAACTCGAGTCGGGTCCAAACACTGTGTGATAATCATGCTTAGTCAATAAATGTTTTGGTTTAGGCTGTGTTTATCATGATTGTGTATACATGACCATTTCTGCCATGTTCCCTCCTTGTTCGATTTTACTTGCCTTGATTTAGTCTAGATGGTAATCGATTGATGGAATTAGTTGTTCTACTAATCATCAGTTAAAAGTTCCTTGGCTTTTAATCATAGCTCGTTGATTATTCACCGATTAATTATGACTTTTCTTTTGTGACATTTGAATTAGTTGACACTTTCCCTTTTGATCAATTTCTGATTTGTCAAACTGATGTTTGAATTGGGGAGTCAAGCCTGGATTAGCCTTTTCTTGAGATCAATTGATCAAATAAAGAGTAATTAAGGGGGCTGATTTTGTTAAGTTAATGAAAGAATTAGTCACATTTAGATTAAATTAAACTTAAAATCAACTAGCCTAAGTCTAAGGAATTAAGGTGACTAATTTAAGTTAACTAACTAGGACTAAGCTAATAACACATATTAGTCTTAGCTAACTAAAGTGAGCCTAACTAGTGTTAGTTAACTAGAGTTAAATAATAACCCAAGTAAGTAACCCTGGTTACCTAATGGTAAAGATAGGGACTTCAAGGGGTAAGTTAGGTAATATATATTAAAAAAATCAGATTTATAAGGGTAAAAAGGTCTTTTAATAGGTAAAAATATTCTAGAATAGGGGCAGCTGTCGAAAAGATAAGGTTGACAGCTGCCCTATGTACTATTTTACAGTTTTTTGAATTGGGAATATTCTAAAAGATACCTCATTCCCACATATCCTATAAATGGACCCCCTCCCCTTAGTCTAAAGAGGATTTGGACACTCTGAAAAACTCTCTGCAATCTGAAATTACTCTCTTGAATACTGAAAACTGGAAAAAATAAACCAAAACAAAAAAAATCAGAACCTCTCTTCTTTTGAAAAGACAAAAAAATTTCTCGAAGTATGAATGCAAAAATCTGACTGTTCTTTCAAAGAGTTCTGAAAGTTTTTGTAGGCTTCTTATACTTGGGTTTTCATCTGTTTGTTCAATTCTGGTTTTTTTCTTTCTAAAATTCAAACATCTCTTGGGTTGATTCTTTGGGGTGTGGTTTGATTCCCGAGGTTTGCTGTTACTGCTGCTGAATCCTCTTTCTTCTTGCTGATTTGTTTGTCCATACTTGACCTTTATTTGGTCAAGTCCTTTTGCTGATTTTTCTCTTTGAAGGTATGTAACAATGAACTTTTATACAAAATTATTGAATCCAAAACTTGTATTGAATTTATTGGTTCATGTTATGTTTCTTTAAGATTGTGTGAATCTGAATCTTCTTCTCCTCCATTCTTGATGTAAAAACTGAAGTAAGGTTACTATTACCTAAGTGTATGTATGTAACTCCTGAATCAGCTTTGTTATTTGCTAAATTTCTGTCAATACATTTGGCATGTGGTAGTTAGATGTTAATTTTATATTTGTTTAGCATATTAGGGTGATTTGCACTTGGGTAGATGAGTTTGATTCCTTAATAATCAAACTCACCCCATGATGAGTGCACAAATATTGGCATGGTTGGCTGAAGTTTACCCTTCAAAAGGGTACAAAGTATGTAGTTAAAAGGGCATTAAAGTTGAGGAATCTGAACCTTTGAATGGTCAAGTTCACCCTCTAAAATGCCTAAATGATCAAAGTCTCTAGATAAGATTAATATTAGCACTAGAGTAGATGAATTTGACCTCTCAATGGTCAAATTTACCCCATAACAGTGCACAAAACAGCAACATAGGGGTTGAAATTCACCCTTCAAGAAGGGTAAAAAGTATGTAGATAAGAAGGGCATTAGGGTGATGAATCTGAATCCTTGAATGGTCAAATTCATCCCTTAAAAGTGCCTAAATAATCAAAGTTCCATTAGTTTTGAATTATGTTAATATTGGCACTAGGGTAGTTGAGTTTGACTCTTTGATAGTCAAGTTCACCCTATGGCAGTGCATAAGCAGTCATTTAGCTTGCTGAAATTATCCTTTCAAAGGATGTAAAATGTGTAATTGGGAAGAGCCTTAAGGAAAGGAATCCGAACCCGTACAATGGTCGGATTTACTCCTCAAAGTGCTAAAAATGATCAAAATATTGGACTAAACACTAGTTAGGATTAAGCATGACCTTATAATGATCATGTTTTATCTTACGATATGCCTAGAATATTTATTTGTTAAGTCACCCATCTGGGGATTGAGAAAATAGACACAGAAAATACAGAAGGCTGTTAGCTCGCACTAGAGTAGCAGATTTTCTTTATCATTTTATTTATCTATCGTTTATTAGGAAAATGTCTAGTAAAAGATGGAAATGTAATAGGGTAATTCTGTATTTTGTAATTATGGACTGTTGGACACTCTAAATTAATATTTCAGTTTTATGTTTACTCCCTTTTCTGAAGTCCCCATTAAAATCGGGCCAGCTTGATGAAACAACCCATTGAGGCTTTAATCAAGTTTAGCTCCCTAGGTTATTGGGCCATAAGGGAGTAGGTAGGCCTACAAATTAGAGTTATTTGCTCTAAGAAGTAGCTTAATGACAGTAGATGCTTAGATCAAAATCATGAATTTGTACTCGAATTATCCATTGTGAAGTCTCTTTTCATAATATTTGCCGAATTCCCAAAATCAGTTATTTTAGCAAAAAATAGTAACTCGAAACATTTTTTGATTCGTCTCACATTCTGTAGCCTGTCTGAAGTAGGTAAAACTTAACACGTGTGAATCATGATTTCTAAAGGGATGTATTTAGGCTACTGGAAATTAGTAAAAAATCGTTAAGTTAACAAATTAAAAAATTGGTAGAAACTGTTTGTATTCTCTTTAAGTTATAAAATTCTGTTTCAAAGTTTACCAAATATGAACAAGATCGGTGACCAAAAAGAGGTCTTGCATATCTGTATAGGCGTGTACAAATATATGTCCGTGAATGATGTGTATTGTGTTAGCATATTCCTACTTTTGTCAAACTGAAATATGGATTGTTTTAAGTCTTGGTGAAACTCTGTTTGTTGACCTATCATGAAGTAGTTAAATTAATCAAAAGCGTCACCCTAATTGCAAAATTAGTCACAATTAGGATTGGCCAAAGAGTTAAGTAAAAATTGGGCTAAAATATGGCCATAGCCCAAAACATCTTGTCCTTTAGGTTAGTAAGTTTGATTTTAGACAATCTTCACATACCTTCTAGATAGAATCATGCCTTTTAGATTAAAATTTGATAAAGAATCGAATATTATTCCAAAACAACCATAATCTACACTCGGGAGTGGCAACTCATGCCCCCGACCCTCAACTCCAAATATTAATAAAATGTACATAGCAACCACGAGTGTATTTCATGTGACGTGTTAGCCGTGTGCTCAAAAAACAACAAGTGCACGCCATCGTGACTTGTTCAAGATAAATCCATAAACATCCCAAAACTAAAAACACTCTTTCAAAAATAAAATAGAAAAACATAAATAATGATCGAATATTGCCTCAAATGGGCACTATAAAATCGTCATGACCAATAGTCTTGATTACGTAATCTACACTAGGGTTCGACAACTCATGTCCCCGTCTTCAAACTTCAAATCATAATAAAATCACGTGTTGCCATTACGGGTACATTTCATGTGGCGTAATTGAGATACGTTCAAAAGCATAACAAGTGCACGTTCTCGTGACTTGTTTTTCAAGATAAATCCATACTTGTCAAAAGCGGCTAAATTTCAAAGGGTTTAAATATACAATAGGCTAAAGCACGTAAAAAATCGGACAATTTAGGCCAAAATAATAATAGTTAAGTGACTGTGCTAGAACCACGGAACTCGGGAATGCCTAACACCTTCTCCGGGGTTAACAGAATTCCTTACTCAGATTTCTAGTACGCAGACAACTTAAAACAGAGTCAAAATTCCTCGGTTTGGGGTTTTAAAAATAAAACGGTGTCCCGGAGCATCATCAAAAATCCGGGTGGCGACTCTGAAATAATAATAAATCCCAAAATCGAATAATGTCACTTAAAGTGGAAAAACTCCCTTATTACCCCTTCATTAATTCCGGGGGGTAGTGAAAAAGGAGGTGTGACAATGTTGAACTACTCGAGGGGTACAAATCTCCAAAGTTCGAGATGTTTGATGGAACTGGCGATCCGAGGGTCCATCTGAGGACCTACTGTGATAAGTTGGTGGGCGTAGGAAAAGACGAAAGGATCCGCATGAAGCTGTTAATGAGGAGTCTGAAGGGAGACGCAGTGTCTTGGTACATCAACCAAGACCCTAAGAGATGGTCGAACTGGGTAGATATGGAAACAGAATTCATGGACATGTTTAGATTCAANGGGGGGGGGGGGGTAGTGTAAAAGGAGGTGTGACAGCACTGGCGACTCTGCTGGGGATTATCGAACCCAGAATCTCTGGTTCAGGGTTCAAGAATTTGAGCTTGTATAATTATTATATTTTGGCTTTCATTATCTGATTTTACGTGTTTAAACCTGATGTGCTAATTGCCGCATTTACCGCTTTGATATTATTTGAAGTGCGTATAAAACTGTGCTGAAACCCTTCTTCTCTCCGAATCTTCTAAATCATCTGGGAAGTGTGCACTTCGTGTGACTGCTTTTCTGTTAGATTCATCCAAATTTTAGAACAAGGTACAGACAAGTTGCAAAGCCGGTGAAGCTTCTGTAATCCCGGTACGCTGCCCCGACCTCAGCTCGAGCTGTCTGCTCGGGTAAGCCTTGTCTAGAACAAAACCCCAGGGTATAAACCTAGTATGACGTAGCCTCATGTCGGATCCCTAGTAGGAACGTTAATTCGCATCACGTGCATTTGACTTATGGGACTCAACACAGGGGTTGGGTCCGTCTAGGACAGGTGAACCCAAAATGAAAGACTATCCTGATGCATCCTACTTGCTATGTGTACAACATTTTGTTATGGTTTGTTTGTTGATCGGCTAAAAAAAAAAAGAAAAAAAGATAACAGAAAAACCAAGAAAGAAATAGGATAGGAGATTTAGTCGATTTTTGAAAAACCCCGATATTCAAAATCATCCCGAAACTCTGCCAAAATTTCTGAAAATAGTATTTCGAAATAAAGTAAGTCGGTGCATATTTTTCAAAATTATGTCGAGATTTCCCGAACTACGCATTATTTGATTCTCACCGGATGTGAGATACGTAGGCAACCCTCATCGAGTCTAACCTTATTTAAAATAAATAAAAAAAAAAATAGAAAAATACGATCGTAAAATTAGGTGATGTTGTTCTTGCCTAAATAGCCAATTGTCCCAACGGGACGTCGGAAGGCTTGTTTTTGCAAAAATAGTCACTTATAGTCTTTTCGAAAATTTTGGCCAATTAGCGAGCACAGCCCTAAAAGCTTCCTACCCGAAGTATTGAGGGGCCGTATTCGCAAGGGTGGTCCATTTTTCTTTACTACAAAACTTTTTCATTCAGTCAAAACCTTGTATGGCTTTGTTTTTCTTAATCAAAACATTGAAACAAATGTGCAAGATGAATACAGTTGGAAACACTCTCTTTAGGGATGTCGAGGAAATTCCCGTGGGACTCCATATGTGGTGGAGAGACCTGGGGGAAGTTAGTCGAAAGTCTTCCATAAAAGCTCTGGGCGGACTCACTGGCCTTCTAAAAATCAAGCCGAGGTTGGATATCGTTGAAGCTTTAGTGTTATTTTGGGACCCCGCCCACAACGTGTTCCACTTTTCAGACTTTGAGTTGACACCCACGCTAGAGGAAATAACGGGGTATGCTGGTCTCGGTGACAATCTTAGAATTCGGTATCCGGTGGCACCCAGGGAGGTAACTCCACATAAGTTCTTGGATCTTTTGAACATCAGCCGGGACACTCAAGACTCACACCTGGCAGAAGGGTTCTGCACTTTCTATTTCCTGTACAAACGTTATGGAGATCCTCGGGGCTATGAAGCTGAAAATACTGGTCTGACTCACCACAAGAATCAGGCTAAATGGGAAGCCCGCCAGGGGTTAGCTTTCGTGGTAGCATTCCTAGGCACTTTAATTTGCCCCTGAGGTGACGGACTGATAGATATCAGACTGGTAGGGATGGTGGATTTCATGACGAAAAAGAATTATGGCACTCTTATACCAATGATCTTAGTCGAGATTTACCGTTCCCTCATAATTTGCCAGTCAGGGGGAAAGTTCTTTGAATGGTGCAATCTTCTCCTACAGATTTGGATGATCGAGCACCTCTGTCACCGCCCAGGTTACATGAACTACGGCTTAACCGGTCTGATTTGTATCGAAGAACACAGTACTCGGGTAGAGGGACACAAATTTCCCGAGGGGCACAAAGGTCTGTCACTCACATTTGAGTTCATTGACCGCCGACCGAATAGAGTGGACTTTCGGATGGCTCCCTGTCGGCGAGGTTATCAATATGTCAGCCGAAGTGTGCTATCGTTTGTTAATGGGTCTGCGGAGTATCCAGCCATATGCCCCACATCGGGTCTTACGACAATTGGGTAGACAACAAGGCATTCCACATGATGAGAACCTAAGCCAACAAGCCATTGAGTTGTGTCCGAGAGCTACATTTCCGGAAAATAGGGTCCGTCAGATTTGGAACCAGTGCAGATTCTTAGAGCCTCAGACTCGGGTAAGAAACTTATCTCAAGGGGAAGTAGAGCCAGCCTATATTTCTTGGTATGGCAGAAGAGGCCGAGAGCACCAAGAACCGGAGCGACCTTCGAAAAGACCTCACGTGCAGCATTTTACTGAGCAGACACAAGAACACTGGGGTTGGCTAGAAAAGGAAAACAACTACCGGGCTACAATAAGTAAACTGGAGGCCCAGATCCGAGATCTCAAATTTGAAAACACTTTACAAACTGATGCAGTCGAAGGGGAAAGAAACAGGATGAACAAAGAAAAGGAATCCCTCAAAGCTCAAATCCAGAAAATAAGGATAGCCATTGAAAACCCCGAAAGAAGTAGAGCCGACGAAAGACTTGTCACCAGCCTCAGGCAAAAGTTGTGTAGCTATGGGGATGACTTGGACAAAGCCGAGGAAGATTTGACCCGAGCTCGAGAAAAGTTGGCAAAGAATGCAGAAGAAAGGGCAGAATTCGTGCAAAAATTGAAGAGAAAGCATGACCAAGAAGTTCTGGGTTTGAAAGAAAGAATGGACACCTTTGAAAACGAGATGGCCAAACAAGCACAAAGGTTTAAGACAAAAAGAGAACAGTGCTACGACATGATAACCCAGTTGGAAGAAGAATTACGACAATGGCAAAAGCAGACTCACAAAGACGCCCATGCTTTAGAGGCAAGATCTCAGCAGATCGGGCGTCTACTTCAAGAAAACGGTATCATCAGGCAAAGGGTCCGGGAGATAGCTGATTACATTGTCACCAAATTCCAGGAATGCGAAGATATTACTCGGACCACCTTCTTCTCAGCGGTTATGATCTTCATCCACAAGATAATGGACGACCTCTACCGCCTCCAACAAGATATATCACGCAGGCCCGTGGCAAGGCCGAATGATGCCCCACGGGTCCCTGAAGAAATGGAAGCACTGATGTATTTTTGATATTTTTCGAGTCTGTATTTTATTTTCCTGCTGTAGTCCTGTCTAAGTCCACTGTAGTTTTTAAATTTCCAAGAAAGCATGGCTTAAGTCTTTTGTAGTCTTTAAAATTTCAAAAAGTGTACTGAATTTTCTTATGAAGTTGAAAGTATTTTATCTAATGAATGAAAGTCTCGAAAAAATGTTCATTTCCTTCCTTCGGATTTATCCCTTGAACTATGTAATGATCTGATTCACGCGGCGCCGTGATACGTAGGCAATCCACATAGGATTCGATCATAATCTTAAGAAAGGAAAGTGAGTGATAAACAAAAGAGCAAAAAATAATACAATGAAAGAAAGAAAAAAGTGATAGAGAAAGACAAAAGGATGAAAATAGGATAAAAAATGAGGGAAAGATCAAATCCGAGAAAATAAAGTCGGGATGAGACACACAACTGTTGCAAAACATATAGAAAGCGTTTAATTGCCTAGGTGCATTGCATACCCCAAACATGCGATTCCCTATGTGATAAAATGTTTCGACCTAACGTTTTGTTGGTTCACTCTTAAAAGGTGTTTTTCTAAGGTGGTTGGTTTTTGCGGTAACCTGGCTCCCCATCCCTACTCCACTAGATCAAAGGGAAGCATAGAAATGATATCCAAAAGCCACTTATCAATCAAATTTTGGTCATTTTCCACCATTTGTATACGGGCTTGAGATTCTAGACATTGAATTAGGGATTTGAGGGGCCATTGGAGGTCCAATTTTGATGTTCTTGGGATGTATAGACTCGTGGAAGGATAAGGATTCTAGTTTTGTCATTTTTATCGAATTTCTAGACGTGAGCCCGGGGGTCGGGTTTGGCCAAATTCGGGATTTTTGGTTAATTTTAATAATTTTCGAATGGGCTTTGATCCTTAGCATATATTGATGATGTAAATATGGTTTTGGTTAGATTTGGATCAATTGGAGATCGATTCGAGGGGCAAAGGCATCGCATATTAGTATTTGGGCCGGTTTGAGGTAAGTAATGACTGTAAATCTTGTCATGAGGGTATGAAACCCCAGACTTTTTATTTTCTCACTATTTTGGAGTGGCGCACATGCTGGATGATGAGTGTGTGGTGTGCACTGATAGGGGATTATGACTTGGTCTGTCCCGTGACAACTATTAAGTTGCGTTTTTTCTTCTAAATCATATGATAATTTATGTTTTAAGACTATTACTATATTTTGGGTTGTACGCCATGTTTGGGGCCTTATGCCGACCTGTTTGAACACCTTGGGGGATTTTTACTGTTATTCCTCACTGTGTTGACTTATGATTTACACTCAGTCATATCATGTCTAACTAATTTCGAAACTCAGTCTTATTTTACATTATTTTGTGATATGAAAATGATATTTTGGGTCGAGTACCCCGTTTTACTGATAGCCCGAGTGGCTTTTGAGAGATTTCTGACCGAGTGAGGTCAAGGGCCTATGGTGTGAGGATATTATGGGATCGGGCTGCACGCCGCAGTATGATTGTTTATGATATGTGAGAGGCCGAGAGCCTGAGTGATTATGCCACGAGATGTCTTGATATCAGCGCTTGGGCTGTAGGAGCCCCTCCGGAGTCTGTACACCCACAGTGAGCACATGTACCTACTAAGTGCGAGTGCCAAGTGATGAGAGACTTGGGAGGCATGAGTGACTGTGAGGGAGCCCGAGGGGCTGATATCGAGTGATTGTGAGGCATGCTGAGTGATGATACGCCCGAGGAACAATTTACGGTACATGTTTTCATCTGAAAGAATGTTTATGAATTCTGTCTTTTCATATACTAAACCATTTTTATTTTTATGGAAATTGTGAAAAATGGTACATTTTCAAAGGATATTTTACTGAAAGCAATTTGTAAATGTTACAAGTTATTGTATCTGTGTTTTCTTAAAGAAAGGCTTCATTTATTGTGCATTGATGATTGTTTTCACTTGTTTCGTAGCCTTAGACACTATTTACTTTTATTACTACTGAGTTGGCGCACTCACATTATTCCCTGCACCCTGTGTGCAGATTCAGGTGTTGGGTCTGAGCGCTAGCTTCTTTCATTTTCTCTTGGAGCTGGAGTTGGGATTTTGAGGTAGCTGTTCGGCGTCCACAACATACCCTTTCTCCCTTCTTATTCTGTTATTTACTTTTTATTCCTAGACTAGATGTAGTATGGAAATAGAATTACCTTGTATTGTTCATAGATGCTCCTTACAGTAGACTCCAGGTTTTGGGGCGGTGTCTTAAATATTTTTAATTATTTCTGTTGTTTTGAAATGTCAATCGGATAAATTTTATGATATATCAGACAACTTTTAATTAAATGGAAGATTTTACATATTATTTCGCGATAGCTTGGCTAGCCTAGTATCATGATAGGCGCCATCACGGCCAGTGTAGGTTTGGGGTCGTGACATACGTAAAAAAGTATTAACATATAGTTACGCCAATTTAGGTTATAGAAAGTTATAAATAAGGAATTGTATGCATGATAAGTGTTAGGATCTAAACAATTAGATGTAATCCGGAAGCTAGTAAAGCAAACCTTAAATGACGATAAATCATACAACAAAAGAGAAATAAATTAAAAGAGATACAAATATTTAACGTGGGTTTAATCAATTGACCCTATGTCCACAAACGGAGATGAGCAATCCACTATATAAAATAGAGTATAAAATATAGAAAGAACAACCTCACAACGAGGCACAAAAAAGTGACATCATAATACTTGTCTAACCAATTCTCCCCTTAAATAAGACTCGCAAATGCCTTATGGCTATAGTGTGGATGCTACTAAATGAGAAGCAGGGATCCTCAATGTATAAAAGTATAAAACGTTTTCCTCCAAGAAATTAGGACTAGCCAAATATTTTCCTTTTCGTAAAAGGAAAAATCTTATAATAAATAATAGTGGCGGAGCCAAAATTTTCACTAAGGGGTGTCAAAATATATAAAAGTAAACATACCAAAAAAATTAAGGGGAGTCAATACATAGTATATATACATATAAAAATTTTATTTTACCTACCTACACAATATATTTTTTCCACGAAAGGGTGTCGTCTGACACCCTTCCTATAAGATGGCTCCGCCACTAATAAATATATTGTCCTTCCTTCAAGGAATAGGAACCTCAAATAAAATAAGAAAATCAGGACAATCAAGTGACAACAAGTTCATAGACAACAATGTGTTTACAATGATTTTTAGTATAATAATTGTAATAATAATGTCATAAATTTGAGGGTATGATTTCATCCAATTTAAAACTTCTTTATCATCAAGTCGTTAATATGGGCTTGGTTTGCTGGACAAGCCCGATCCAATCCCGTGATTTAATAAGATTGGGCTAAAACTTTTGAAGCCCATTTAAAAACAATAATTTAAAGCATGATCTAGTCCATAACCCATGAGGCTTGATCAAGGTCGGGCTGGGCCGACTCATGGGATTAATAATATATTTAATTAAAAATATAATACAACATAGGGAACTAAAAATAACAAGAAGAGTAGCCCAATCTCAAACTAGTAATATTTTTTATGTGAATATAAATATGTTTTATTAAATTTTAGTGATTTCTTAATGTTTTAACTAATTAACATTGCATATTATTATCGATTTAGATAAAAATGAAGATGTTTATACATCTTTATTTCACAAAAGGATCATATGCTAGATGAAAATTTATTGGTGTTGGATATGCTAGGAGCATCTTGAAAATATTTTTTAGTAGTTTGTTTTTAATGAATGAATATTGTCCTCATTTTTTGTATTTTATAGTAATCTATTGGAACAATGTAAAAATTATGAAGTTTAGCAAAAGCTTTCTATCCAACAAATATAATTTTGTGACTTTTATATAAAATATACATTTTAGGTTAGAAGTTAGATTTTAAAAAATATAAACAATAATATTTAAAAATGGTAGAGCTGGGTTGGGCTATCTATTATAAAATCCATCAATTTAATGGGCCGATCTAGCCCATTTCGTCAATGCCAAAGTTCACGAACCCAAATCACCCTTGGCCGTGATGGCGCCTAACGTGATACTAGTCTAGCCAACACATAACATAAGAAGCTTTTCATTTAATTCAATACTATCCAATATTTAATAAAAATTTCCCATTTAAGCATTTCAACAAGTAAGGATAAGTAAAATATTTAAACACTACCCTAAAACCCGGAGTTATCAATCATGAGCAACTAAAAAGAATTACAAATTGTGACACTAATTTCCTTAATACAAACAAATCTGAGAATGTAAATAATGACGAAATAGGAAGGAGAAAAGCAAGGGTGCGGACGCCGTGCAACTTCCTCGTAGTCTCCGAAATTGCTCCAAAGAGGGGAAGATCAACTCTCACTCTGCCCCGGCACCTGAATTTGCACACAAGGTGCATGGAGTAACGTGAGTACGCCAACTCAGTAAGTAAAAATTATAACTAAAGACTTGATTGTAGTGACAAGCATTTAAAATCAAGTAATTTCATAGCATAAACAACAGTGGAAATAAATGAATCAACTCAGGAGTTTAAATTCTGACTATTTCATAAAAACACCAATTTTCCATTAAAATCTCGTATAAAACATTTATCAATAGAGGCTCAGTGTAAAAGAAGAGTGAAAATAATAGTTTCATAAATATAAGCCCCTCGGGAAAGGTATCACTCACAAATATAGCCTCTCGGTCAAGCCTCTCAGTCACTCATGACTCAACTTTCACCAATCAGCACTCACGCTCAATAGGTACCATATAATAACCGCTGCGGCGTGCAGCCCGATCCATAAACATATAGTCGACTGCGCTAACTAGGGGTGTACAGACTCCAGAGGGGCTCCTACAGCCCAAGCGCTACATCGCTGCGACGTGCATCCCGATCCAATATCGTTGTGGCGTGCATCCCGATCCAACATATCTACAACGCTGCGGCGTGCAGCCCAATCCATAACTGTCCTCAAAATTCGGCCCTCGGCCTCATTCAGTCATCATCTTACAAGCCACTCGGGTGTATCAGTACAACTCAGGGGACTCAGCCCAAAATATCTTTCATGTATTTAGAAATAGGGTGATAAACATGAATAAACAGTGAACAAGTACAAATCATGAATGAGAATATATTTTCTATCAAAACAGTGTGAGGATAGTATAAAAAAATACCCCTGAGGGTCCAAACAGTTCAGCACAAGGCCTCAAACATGGCATTCAGTCCAAAACATAGTAATAAGCTCTAAAATACAGAATATCATATGATTTCTAGTCAAATACGCAACTTAATAGTCGCTATGGGATAAACCAAGTCACAATCCCTACCGATGCACGCCCACACGCCCGCCACCTACCATGTGCGGTCACCTCATTTATCAAAACAGTATGAAATACCGTAGTTTCATACCCTCGGGTTTAGATTTACAATCGTTACTTACCTCAAACTGGACAAAATCCTATCCTACGATGCCTTTACCTCTTGACTCGGCCTCCAATTTCTCTAAATCTAACAAAAATCAGTACCATATCATCAATACATGTTAAAAGAACAAAACTCATGCGAAAATTCTCAAATTTAATTAAAAAACCCGAAATTAGCCAAACCCGGCCCCCGGGTCCACGTCTCGAAATTTGATAAAAATTACAAAACTAGAATCCTTATTCACTGACGAGTCTACCCATATCAAATTTATCGAAATCCGACATCAAATGGCCATCCAAATCCCCAAAAGAACTGTGCAATTTGTCCTCCATTTTCTCCCAATTTTCATCCCAAATTCCCAAATTAAATGATAAAATCGAAGCATAATCATGGGATTTAATCAAAATTAGGTTAGAATACTTACCCCAATCACCCCTCAGAAAATCCCCTACAAATTTGCCTTCTCCAGAGCTCTCTATTGAATTTTGGTGTTATGAGCTTAAACCCTCATTTTTTGAACTTAAACATTCTGCCCAGGTTTTACTTCATCGCGATCGCGGAAATTCCCATGCGATCACGAAGCACAAATAACAATGCCCCACAATTAGCCTTACGCGATCTCAGAACAACCCACGCGATCTTAACCTTCCTCACGCGATCGCGTTAAGCAAACGCATTAGCCCTCACCAGCTCATTTCCTTCTACGCGAACGCGGCCCTGATCACGCGTTCGCGAAGCACAACCCCACTCTCACACGCGATTGCGTCCAACCCCTCTACGATCGCATAGAACAAACCAACTCAACTCTCCAGCTAAGCCTACGCAATCGCGAACACACCCCTGTGATCGCGTAGAAGAAAACCAGAAAAGAACACACCAGCAAAACAATCTGCCAACTTCCAAGTTCAAATATGGCCCCTTGAGCATCCGAAGCACACCCGAGGCCCTTGGGACCTCAACCAACCCTGCAAACATATCCCATAACATCATCCAAACTTATTCGAGCCTTCGAATCACCCAAAACAACATCAAAATACCAAATTAACCCCAAATTCAAGACTAAGGATTTCTAAACTTCCGAAATTCGCCAACGATGCCGAAACAATCCAAACCACGTCCGAATGACCTGAAATTTTGCACACACATCGTAAACGACACTAAGAACCTATTCTAACTTTCGGATTTCCATTCCGAACCCCATAGCTAATTTTTCACTGCCGACCGAAAATCGCCAAAAATCCAATTTCGCCAATTCAAGCCTAATTCTACCACGGACCTCCGAATAACATTTAGATCACACTCTTAAGTCCCAAATCACCTAAAACATCTATCTGAACCATAAAAACCATATTTTGAGATCATATACGTATAAGTCAACTCCTGGTTGTCTTTTTCAACTATTTAACCAACTTAAAGGACTAAGTGTCTCCTTTCTCTCCACAATCACTCTGAACCCGAGCCAACCAACCTAACACAATATAACTGATCTAAACGACACAAAATAAAGCAGAAATAAGGAAAACGGGGCTAATCTCATGGAACAATCGGTCGGGTCATTACACAAAGCCTCTTGGGCTAGGCTTAGGCTTGACTGGACCAGCCCGTATTGACAACTCTATTGTTCGTAAAAATTGAACGGGGCGTCCTATTTGGTCACCCCCATTTAACTTATACCCACTTGTTAAAAAAGTTTTAACTTGTACCCAATTTTTAAATAACTTCAGGCCTTTTTTTATCCCATTCTCCTCCTTGGTTTTCTTCTTCTCTCTGCCTTCTTATTCCTCCTCCTTCTTCTTATTCAGGTGATAATGATTTTATATTGTGGTTGTGAATATATTTTAATGTAGTTTATGATATTTTACAATGGTGAGTTGTTATGACGCTTTATTTTTACTATTGTTTAGGGTTTCTTCTTGTTATTTTTCTTAATTTAAAAAGGGGTTCATTAGATTTATTGTTGTTTTGACAAATTGATGATTGGGGATTGTTCCTGATGATATTTGGAGGTTATGTTTTAAATTTGAGCTCATTTGGAGTAGATTTAGATATTAAATCGTATATTCGATTGTTATAATTTGAAGAACAAATTTCTGTTCTGGGCCATTTTCATTTCAGACTTATTGGCCTTAAGTGAATGAAAACCTTTGTTGCACTTCAGACTTTTTGGCCTTAAGTGCATTTGAAGTGCACTTTTTCACTTCAGACTCATTAGCCTTAAGTGTAGCAAAATGTTTGTTGCACTTCAGACCTTTTGGCCTTAAGTGCATTTGAAGTGCACTTTTTCACTTCAGACTCATTAGCCTTAAGTGTAGCAAAATGTTTGTTGCACTTCAGACCTTTTGGCCTTAAGTGCATCTGAAGTGTAATTTTTCACTTCAAACTGTGCAAATTTTCACTTCAGACTTATTAGCCTTAATTAGTAAATGAAAACGTTTGTTGCACTTCAGACTTTTTGTCCTTAAGTGCATCTGAAGTGCAATTTTTCACTTAAAACTTATTGGCCTTAAGTGCATCTGAAGTGCAATTTTTCACTTCAGACTTATTAGTCTTAAGTGGATGAAACCATCGGTTACACTTCAGACTATCTGGCCTTAAGTGCATTTGAAGTGTAATTTTTTCACTTCACGCATTTTTTCTTTTAACTTCAGACCCGACAAGCTGAAGTTGATCATAAAGTGAGTACGCTTGCAAACTTTTTTGCAATATAGGTATAGGTTGAATTGTGACCTCAAAACCGGGTATAGATACAAAACAAAAAGTTGCTTTTCGTGATTGTGTTTTTGAACCGTCAAAGACATACTGTGCTATTGTGTATTTTTGCTTTCTTAAACATGAAAGGAACAACATATATAAATTGGCTATGATATACGACAAGCACCTCGTAAGTCATGTACAGATACTGTTTTCAAATCACTTTCTTTAATACACATACAATGAATCTCTACTATCGCCAAGTGCGCATAAGTTTGATAAAAAAGGTTCTAGTATTTTTCAAGAGACACTTTTTTCTCCTTTTAGAAAGGAACAAAAGAAAAAAATGTAGTGGGGCGCTAATTTAGTTATGCAACAACTCAAATGATATTCTCTCTAGCTATTTATTACCTGACGCGGTTCCATTCATCTAATAGAGATATTGATTTGACAAAAATATCAGAACTCTACAACACCAAAAGTCCAAAATTCTTGTAAGTTGTCTTGATTCCTCTTCTTCCACTGAGTGCTCGGGGATAGAAAGAGGGTTGTCGGCAAGCGTGACGAGAGGGTGAGGTTCAAAGGAGGCGCGCAGGTCGGGCTTAGAGCGCGTGAAACTCATCACTAGGTTGGGCGCTAGCTAGCGCCTTCCTTATACTAATACAAAATGTCTTAATACAATTGAATTTCGAAACATAATCACTGAATGAGGATAATTTTTTTAATATTAATGGTGGAGTTCCAGACTGTTTGTGCACAGTTCGATTATTCCATTAAATACTTGCGACCTTCTATCAATATACATACTGCAAATTTTATACCAAGTTAGGATCAGAAAATGAACCCTAATCTTAGGTGATTTTCACCATCTTCACTAATGCTACGCCACATCCTTGCATGTAAGATCAGGACTACAATTTCTTGCAAGGAATTTTATTTATTGATTTGATTATTTTATTTTTGATACTCAATATTGAAAAAGCCATGGAGTGAGAGTTTGTTAAAGTAGCACAAACAAGAAAAGAGATAAGACTAAGGATTTCCTCCATGCCCATAGATATGTTATCTATTGGAGGAAGAAACAATAATAATAAATTATTTAAAGTAATATACCTAACCTGCAAGTATGGTTTGCAATACCCATAATACGAGGTATGCAGGTCAAAAACAACCAATCATATTAGCAAGAAGACAAAAAAAACCAAGAATAAATTTGCCAACCTTCTCCTTTCAAACGCTCTCACTTCTCTATAGTTTCCTCTTACATAGAATCAAATTCCCTCTTCCCACCCTACATGAACCCTACTTTTTAATACCTTTCTTAGCTTACAAAAACGAATTTGAAAAGGGTTTTTGTTCTATTCCACATATCATACTATATATATATATATATATTTCTCACTTCTTTTTATTTCCTTGACCATTTTTTAAAATTTAAAAAAATGGTTGGGAAAAATAGCTCCGAGCAGCTTCCTCCTGGATTTAGGTTCCATCCTACTGATGAAGAATTAATCATGTATTATCTTCGAAATCAAGCTACCTCGAGTCCTTGTCCAGTTTCAATCATCCCCGAAGTTGATGTCTATAAGTTTGATCCATGGGAACTGCCTGGTTAGTATACTCGTAAAATCACGTTTAATTCAAAGAATTAATTTTTAAGTATTGAATTAACTATGAAATTAATGTAGAGAAAGCTGAATTTGGGGAAAGGGAATGGTACTTCTTCACCCCTCGTGATAGGAAATACCCAAATGGAGTTAGGCCAAATAGAGCAGCTGTATCAGGTTATTGGAAGGCTACAGGCACAGATAAAGCAATCTATAGTGGATCAAAATATGTTGGTATTAAGAAGGCTCTTGTTTTCTATAAAGGAAGACCCCCTAAGGGTATTAAAACTGATTGGATCATGCATGAATATCGATTAAGTGAATCCAGGTCTCAACCAACCAGGCCAAATGGCTCTATGAGGGTAAGACTTGAATTCATGGAATTGTTTTCTACTACCGTTTAACTTCTATATATACTCTGTTAGCGTAGATGTTTTTACACTACCAGATCATTTTAAAAGGTAATTACATGTACTAATCTATATTATTGAAAATATGGCAAGTTACTTTCTAGAATATGTAAAGTCATACTCGTGTTAAAATTTCATTATATTGGCAGTGTGTGGTATGTATATGTTAAATTCGTTCTACCATACATTTAAAAAATTCTGTCATGACTAAAAGTTTGTTTTCTTCAGTTGGATGATTGGGTACTTTGTAGAATTTATAAGAAGAAGAATTTGGGAAGAGCTATGGAGATGATGAAAGTTGAAGAAGAGACACAACAGCCTGAAATATTGAGTACTAATCCTGTAGAAAATGGAGCACAAACATTGAAATTGCCAAGGACTTGTTCACTATCTCATCTATTGGAAATGGATTATTTTGGGTCAATTTCACAGCTATTTGATGACAATTCATACAACGATAACAACCAAAGCACAATGACCAATATTAATATTGGAAATGTGCCTCATCATGCCATGGAAAAATTTCAGCTAGGGGAATTGTCACACCAGTACATGACTAGTACCTACGTTAATGGAAATATGCCAAATTTTGTGAATCCGGCCTTTCAATTCCAGTGACTTGGGGATGGATTTCAAGAATGAAGATGGTGGAAAACAACAATTACTTCAGGTTACTTGTATTATTTCAAGAATTATAACATATAGATGTGATGTAAAAGGTCAAGGAAATTATCTGACCAGTGTGTGATTGGTATCATCTGTAAGCAATCTCCGTAGACCATACAAAGAAAAATCAAAGATTGTTGTATACTTGTATTACTATAGAATAGTATTATTTTCCAGCACGTGTTTGACAATCAACTAATTAATTTGCTTTAATTGTAACACGAGTAATATTGTTAGCGTTCGTTTCCATTTTTAGCAAAGAAAATGTCGATTTGGTGGGTAGATGATTGACTCTACTCTCCAAATTAATATCAATATTTGCTTCAGTTCATTAAACTACCTAATTCAAGATAAGCTTTGCAAATCCGTGATTATATATTATCAAACTAATAGAGATAATAAAGTCCACAACAGACGGGAAAGAAGACCTTCAGAAAATTACAGACGTCGTACTTGCTCTTAAGTCGTGATCATAAGACCTTAAATTAAGTTAAATTGTCATGAATTGGCTCCTTATTCTTGTCGTTCCTTTTCTACTCAAGTGTATATAAAATGAAAAGGAAAAAGATTAGGTCACAAACTTTTCTAAAAAAATAATTAAGCTTTATCAGTTAGACAAATTATAAACAATAACAAGAAAGAACAACTTTCTAGTATGCATAACAATAATCGATATCTTCAGATCTAATAGTATGATAAAAATAACAATAATACTTAATAGATGATCACATATCCTAAAATATCTTCTTGTACTGATTTTTTCAAGAAAGATGCGAGATAAAGTAAGGAAATAACTTTCCTTTCAAAAGAAAAAAAAAGAATATGTGTGTGACCTAACCGTAATGAAATAAGGCAAAAATAATAGGAGAGGAGGATTTAAATCCCAGAAGAATAATATTAAATTGCATGATATTTGTATTGAGGGTGGTAGTATACCATCGTCATCAAAATAAAAAATATAGTTAAACAATTAACAAAAGCATAAATGTGAAAGGTGATAGGGAAAAGGTGGACTTTCGACAAAAGAATGAAGGCGATGGCCGTGGTAGAGTGGCCAAAGAAGTGTGGTGCATGCATGGGCATGGCTTATCAAAACGAATCCACATCTGCCCAGACGTTGATATTTTTGGACTATTGTTTACCACTACATACTATTTTGGTCTCTCATTTCTTAAGTATATCTTTTCTGGCTAATTATTCGTCGTCCAAATTCTACCTAGTAAGAATTAACTCCTCTATATTAATTTTTTGGATAAGATCCAACTGTTAATTCATTGAAAGTTAGACTTGGATTGGACTGTTCTTTATCAATGTTTTAACAGGCGGGGGCTGATACACGGACGTAAGTCCCACAAATCTTTAAATTTTACTAATTTTAAGATAGTATAAAATAAAAATTAATTATAAAAATTACATTAAAATCACTAAATTATAAGAAATAATCTATTCAAAATATTTATAAATTATAATTCAACTATGAATAATACGAAAAGTATGACATATACCATAATATACAAATTAGTTGCAACGGTGTTACACTCAAACATCAAAAATAATATATTCAATGCGAAATCTTATATGTATCTCTTAAGGAGTAATGAATCTTGAAAGAATTTCGATATTGTAATTTAGTATTTTTGTAAAAATACTCATTTTACTTAATATGCTTTCTATTTGAAAGTGAATTTCTAACATAATTTACAATTTAAATTTGATTCTCTAGCATCATTTATTTTTAAGTTTAACAAGTTAATTAAGTGACATATAATTCACCATACTATACCATGATAACTTATTATTATAAATAGTAACTAACTAATACTAAGCTATTAAATTAATAAGTATTGTATCTCGTAAACGTGAAATCAATAACATTTAGGAAAAATTTATAAAAAAGAATTATGGATCATTATATAATAAAGACATAACAAAAGTTAATAAATAAATACCTTGTTATTGGAGGGCCTACGAGAGCTAGAGGTAGGCCAAAGAAGAGGTGGGGAGATGTAATTAGGCAAGACATGGCGCAAATCTAGCTAACCGAGGACATGACCCTCGACATGAAGGTATGGAGGTCGAGGATTAGGGTAGTAGAGTAGGTAGTCAAGGATGTTCATAACCGTAGTATTGGCACGCAATCTCGCTTTATGTTGGTAGTAGGTTTTTATGACTAACCTAACAGTAGTATTGGCACGCAGTCTCGCTTTCTGTTGGTAGTATATTTTTTATGACTAACCGTTATTTTCTTTCATTGTTGATCACCTTACTATCTTATTGTTTTTATTCTGCTTTTATATGGCTTTTTGGTATTGTCCCTTTTTGTCTATATTTCCATTAATGTGGTCTTATGCTCTCTTAAGCCGAGTGTCTATTGGAAACAATCTCTCTATCCTCACAAGGTAGGGGTAAAGTCTGTGTACACTACCTTCCCCAGACCCCATGGTGTGGAATAATACTGTGTATGTTGTTGTTGTTGTACTTTTAAATGAAAGATTTATTCATAATTTAGTATCATACATGATGAGTTAGTATTTTGTTTGATGATCTAACAAACTTTTATGTAAAGAACCAGATAAAGGACCTGATGTATAACCAGCACAACCAGTCAATATGAACTCAAGAATCTGTGCAGTGTACATTCGAACTCACAGGAAACAGTTTAGGGACCCGATCTCTTAACATTCTCACTGACGGAAGTACAAGTCAACTTTACAGTTGGAAAGTTGTGACAGAAAAGTGACTACTGCATCTGTACACGCTACAGTGCAGCAGTCACTTCCCATTGGTTAAAAAGTGTTCCAACTAAGCATGGACATCCTTCTTGTGATGTCCTAGGGATATAATATCTTGGTTGGAGACAAACAAGACATTCACTTGAGCATTTACTAAACATTCTCTCAAGCATTGAAGTGTTGCTCTTGCATTGAAGACTCAAGTGTGTCAAGAACAAGAAGACAACTCCACTAAGACGGACCTGTTCCACAACGTGTTGTTAGGTGTCCTTAGTTGAGTTGTAATCTTGTATTTTGCTTTTCATTGTGTCCTACTTGCTTTCTTAGAAGCACGGTTTTAGGAATCTCAAAACCATAAACCTTTGTGTTTGTGTTTGTGTTGTGACTAGTGCAGTCATAAGTCTAAAGTCTTTGTAACTAGTGAGTGACAAAGTGGCTTGTAATATGTATTGCAAGTTAGTATGTTAAAGTCTTTGTAAGAGTGTCATTACAAAATGGCTTGTAATAGTTAAGATTACAAGTTAGTGAATTTGAAATCCTACCAGAGTAGGTCGTTGTTTTTGTCCCTTTGAGTTGGGACTTTTCCACGTAAAAATCCCTTGCCTCTTTTACTTACTGTCTCTGTTGATATCTCTGAGGAGACCGGTAAAGGACCATGTCTCTTTACAGTTTGCAGCCTCCTAGAAACTAACAATTGGTATCAGAGCAGGTTCTTTCTAAAAGGTTAACACCTAGAAAGGATCTCTAATGGCTGCTCCACCAAACTTCGAAGAAGGACAATCAACATATCGACCTCCTAGATTCAATGGTCAGTATTACGGGTGGTGGAAAACTCGTATGCATGACTTTATAATGGCTAAAGATTCTAAACTATGGGATTTCATTTGTGACGGTCCACATGTTCCCATGAAGAAGGAAGGAGAAGCTGGGATATTGGTGCCTAAGACAAGGAAAGAATACAGTGACGTTGATAGGAAGGCTGTGGAGAAGAACTTCCGTGCCAAAAAAATCTTGGTATGTGTAGACGCGTTATTTTTGACCCACACAATTTTTTGAAATTAGTTAGTATTTTAATATTTTAAAACATTCACTCGATTTCATTATACAATTTGAGTCTATCTTTTGTTTTTAATTTCAAAAAAAACATCTATTTGAAAAACACAAAAAAATATAATTTTATATTGTTTTATATTGTAGTTTACTAGAATTGATCTTATATTTTTAAAAGGAAAAAGGTATAAGTTCTTAATTATTGGATTTAAAAGAGTTGAATCCCAAATTTGGAGCCCATTTTCGGATTAGCCCTTTGAGCCCAAACCTCAAAAGCCCAATCTTCCTTACCCTTCACCACCCTAAACACCTTAATACATAACACACACCTGACACCCTTGGGGGGGGGACGAAAAAGCAAAAAGAGCCGCCAGGCCTCCAGCTCCCTTCCGCCGGAATCCCCTCGCCAGCCAGTAATCCTCCCAACACCACCAGCCGCCGCCTGAGCACCCCTCCAGCTGTCTCCCTTACAAACATACAATAAGAAAATAGCATCCCATCACCCCTACACCTCCCAACAACCACCCTCAACCCCCATCCTCCACGAGCTGCCGCCGGCCAAGCAGCATCCCTCCTTCTTCGTCTCCACCCTCAACCAATAACACTGCCGCCACCTTCCACAAAAACGACCAGACTAGACCCGCCGGAATACTCCACCTTTTTTTCCTCTCACCAAACCAGCGGCAGACCACCATAATGGACGCGGTCTAAAGCTCCAAAACGAGTCGCACAGTAACGCCCAGCAACATTTAGCCATGAAAACCAGTCCGTTAGAACCTCAAAACCAGTTTCGAAATAGCCGTTAGTCACTCCAAAAATCGAGTTCCGTCCGTCGAATTTGCCGTCGCCGTCGAAGTCTCAGTCATGGTTCTGTGATTCAGTGGTCATCGCCCATGTGTCGGAGCTTTTCTCTGTTGCTATACGATTTGCTTTGGGGATAATATTATCAAAAGGTTCATTTTCTTTCACTTGCTATTTTATTCTGTTTTCTTATCTTTGCTAGTTGGAGCATGGTTTTAGATCTGTATTGTTTTCTTTGGTGTTATATATCCTCGTAATCACGTTGTTCGTTCCTTGATATTTGATCATCCGTTCATTTGGTGTTATATTGATGTGCAAGACCATTGGGTAAAAACGTGCAATGATAAGGTGAAAAGGCATGTAAATGGATTTCCATTCAATCACTAATATTTCCCTTCTGTTCGATGTATAATATTTGGGTACTTTTGGTATTTTAGTGACTTAGATACTTGGCTCTATTGCACTTTGGAGGGAGTAACAGATAATTTGATGATTGTTGTTCATTACAGGACTATATACTATGTGTTGTTCATTACATGATAATAATTATGCCTAAATTTTTAATTATTCGCATTTATTATTAGGCGCGTGCTAATCTATTATCATGGTTATGTACACGTTCGCGTGACATGATTGTGTATGCGTTCTCGCAACTTCGGTCAAACTTTCTTAACAATAATTAAGCGTGACAAATTCTGTACACGTACGCGTGACATGATTCGAGCGCCGATTTTCAAATAAAACTAAGGTACACGTTCACGTGACTTTGGCCAGAATATTTTTAATATTAAGGGCTATTAATTGTGTACACGTACGCGTGACATGCTTTTTAGCGAATTAATTAAAATGAGTACACGTACACGTTACTCATCTCAGGATAATTTCTTAAAAGCGGTAAAAGGTAAAATACACATAGGTCCTAAAAATGAGTAATTAGATAATTTAAGCCAAGTATGAATTACTAAGCGACCGTGCTAGAACCACGGAATTCGGGAGTGCCTAACACCTTCTCCCGAGTTAACATAATTCCTTACCCGGATTTCTGGTTCGCAGACAATATAAACATAGTCAAAATTTCCTCGATTTGGGATTTAAAATAAACCGGTGACTTGGGAAACCATAAATTATCCCAAGTGGAGACTCTGATTAAATGAATAATCCCATTTCGATTATTTTCACTTTAACTGGAAAAACTCCCTTATTATCCTCACCGGGGGTAAAAAAGGAGGTGTGACAACTCTGGCGACTCTGCTGGGTACAAGAACCCAGAATCTCTGGTTCAGGGTTCAAGAATTCGAGCATTTTTATGTTTTTACTTGGCTTCTTTGATTGTGATATTACTGTATTTTGTGGGCCTAATGTGCTAATTGCCATTCATTTACCGCTTTAATATTATTTGATCTGTATTTAAATTGCTTCCTTACGCCACCCCTCTGAGTCTTCTAAAAAAAATGGTGCAGACGTTCGCGTGGCCCGCTTTTCTGTTAGAGGTCATACCAAATAAGAACGAGGATGGACCAGCAACAAGGCCGGGTAGACTTTCGTGCTCCCGGTACGTTGCCCCCACCTCGGCTCCAGCTGTCCGCTCGGGTACCCAGGTCTAGAACACAACCCTAGGTTTAAATCTAGAATAACAAAACCCCATGCCGGATTCTTAATAGGAACGATTATTTGCATCACGTGCATTTGACTTAAGGGACTCAACACAGGGGTTGGGTCCGTCTAGGACAGGTGTACCCAAAAATAAAAGACCATTTTGATTCATTTTATGTGCTACATGTTGTATTCCTCGAGGGTAAAAGGTGTCATTTGGCGGACCAATAATGGTTAAGGGCAAATGAGAAGAAAAAAAAAGAGAGGGTTAAGTGTGAAAATGAAGCAAGCAGGGTCCAATTATATTTTTCTTTCGCAAATATATTTATTTTTATTTATTTTCTTTCAGGAAAAAAAATGGTAATGGAAATGAAAAATAAAAAAAAAAGATTTTACGCTTTTCCATCATTTTCCAAAAATCAAAAAAAAGAAGAGAAAATAAAAATCCAAAAAGATTTTGCACTTTCCCATCCGTTTTTCAAAAATCAATAAAAAAGAGAGAAAAGAAAATCAAAAAATTACACGTTTCATCATTTTTCAAAAAGACAATGTGTTTTTTCCAAATTCATTTTTGAATTATCTTTCGTATCCAATCTGCCCGAACTACGCAAACCTGATTCTCGTCTTTCGGGACGCGATACGTAGGCAATCCACATAGGGTCCGGTATTCTTAGTGAGTCTTAGGTTCTTGGCTTCGCGGGGTCTTAGCCAAATCTTGCAAGTTTAGCCACATTTGGCCACGTAGGCCATTTTTGCAAAATAGAGCTAGTTTTTTTCAAAGTGTCTTAATAACATATGTCTTAGAGCGCGAAGTGTACAACAAGATGTCCTCTCAATTCTAAGGTCTATCCATGTTGAATTTGCATGACTAGCCACTTTTACAAAAAATAACCCAATCATGTTTGATGGCTCAATTGGAAGTATTGTGGTCTCACACGTGTCTTGAATCACTAACTCTATTTGATCTTATTCTTCCCATTCAGGTATGGATCTATTTGTTAGAGTTTGAGCATGACAGATACCCAGGACCATTTTAGTCAAGATCATGCATACAAGAGCTGCTTGAAGAAAGTTTTTATTTTTGAGTCTATTTTATGTTGTCTTTTAATTTTTAGTCTTGTACAGTAGTATCGAGTTTGTGAGTATAGTTAAGATTGTCGAGTCTTTTTTTATAATATTAAATGTTTTATATTTGAAAAACCAAAAAAAAGGGTTACAAATGAAAAATCCAAAAAGATTTTTTTTTTCTAAGTTTATTTGTTCATTACTTTTCTAGAACTACGCTTGGTCTGATTCATGCGGAACATGATACGTAGGAAACCTACATAAGGTTCGATCAAATCAATTCATTAAAAAAAATTATCAAAAAAAAAAAGAGAAAAAAAAGAAAAGAAAAAAAAGGGAAATGAATTTGTGGGACGTGAGGCGAAGAAAGAAATTAATGATAATTAGAAAGAAAAGAGAGGAAGGAAAATGAGCAAGTCAAGAAGTGCTAGAAATGAAAGAAAAGAGGAGGCTGAAATGAACAAAATTGGGATGATGCCAAATGACCTTGTGACCCTCGAAGCCATTCATGAACCATTAATTGCTGCTAGGTGCATTACACACAACGTGATGTTTTTATCTGATAAATGCCCTAACGCTAACATGTTGGCTTTGTTTTGCTCCTCTGTGGTATTTTAATTGTTATCATAAAAGAGGGTGGTTAGTTTGTGGCGAGTCATCCGTACAATACTAGGTCAAATAGCGAGGTAGCCATGACTGGCAAAGGCTTGGACACATGTGTTGTTGACCCGCCCAAGGGGATTGTTGAATCAGAATCTGAGTTGAAAGAAGAGGTCCTAAAGTTGAAGGGACATATGGCCGAAATATACCAAGCCTGGATTAGTGGGTGTCCTCCGTCATTGTACCCCGCTAACTACTCTGAAAGCTTTGTCACCATTCCGCCATTGTCACAAATCCAGATTCCTACTGCTGTTGATATCTCCCCACAACCTTTTCACACTCCACCCCCTCAGAACCACCTCAAATGAGTCAATGAGCCATTTGGTTAAGACAATGTGATTGAAGTGGGTGAGGGTCCCAGTAATTTTGATGTGCAACTCAGTNCTGTCCTCTTTTGCTTATCTTTAAGAGTCTTGTTAGTTAGTTTTGTGTCTCTGAGTCTGTCATCTATGTTTGTTTCGGTATTGTTCAAACCCTGTCATCCTTTGGTCAAATGAAATTTTGTTTTTGTTATTTGCAATCTCTGTTTAGTTCTTTTCTTGTATATAGTTCTCTTCAGGCCAGTTCTAATGACATGACATGCGTGCAGAGTTTTTAGCCAGATCTTGAAAGCCAATCTAAACATGGAATAATGAAACACGGTTTTTAATGTGATAAGGATGCATTTGAGGAAACAAGTAAAGGTTCACGCATTCTAAGATAACCTGGAGCTTGAATTGAGTGAAATTGAGGCGATTAGTCTGGGAAATCAAGAGGTTGATGAGAGCATACAACAAGGGAGTGTCTCTCAAACAGTTTGTGGTAGATCGGTCAGTGTTGAAATGCATTCTTCCACATCAGGCTGAAGAAAAAGGCAAGTTCTCCCCAAATTGGCAAGGGTCATTCATCATAACGAGAGTGTTGTCCAATGGTAATTTGTATTTAACAGATATAGAAGGCAAATGTGTAGATATGGCTATCAATTCTGATGCAGTCAAAAGATATTATGTGTGATTTCTTTGGTTTAAATTGTGTTTGTTTGTACTTGGCATGTTTTGAAGATTGGAATGACGAAGGTATTTTATTTTGCTATCTAAACACTTTACCTTTTGTCACCCCTTTGAGCCTTATATATTTTCTTTCATACCCCTCTTTTGGAATCAGTAGCAAAGTTCAGAAACACGGACGCAAAAGGTAAATAAAGAAGGAAAAGAGGAAATGATAAGAGAAAAGAGAAAGAAAAGAATGAAAAAGAGTGAAAAAAAAGAAAGAAGAAAAAAAAGAAGAAAAGAAAAGAAAAAGAGAAAGAAGAGAAAAAGAGGGAAGTAACAACAACAAATCAACTCATATACATGAACTACGTTCGACCAGATTCCTTTTAAGGATACGTAGGCAGCCTCACGGTTCGGTCCCATCCAAATAAAAATTCAAAAGCCCCCAGACAAAGAAACTGGGGCAGAAGTTGTGGCTATATAAAAGGTCTGATTCCAAAGTTGTAATTGTGAAACCACTCAATTTGTTTTGAGCCTTTATCCTTTCTTTCTAACCCCCATCCAAATCCCGCATTACGGTCCAAAGAAAGACCTTCCGACCAATATTTGAGAGTGCCAAGTCAAGCGAGACAGAGGTATGATTCACACCAGGGGCAACACTCTGTGCCGCACAAAGGAAAACAAATAAATGAGAGAGTCATGTCGGTGAAAACCCTCACGGGCACCCTAGGACGATGGAAAGATGAGAGAAGTCAAAATGAGAGAGTCTTATTGGTGAAAACCTTCACGGGCACCGTAAGGAGACAGTGAGTTGAGAGATAAACAAATGAGAGAGTCCTATTGGTGAAAACTCTCACGGGCACCCTAGGACGACGGAAAAATGAGAGAAGTCAACATGAGAGAGTCTTATTGGTGAAAACCTTCACGGGCACCATAAGGCGATAGTGAGTTGATAGATGAACAAATGAGAGAGGTCCGTTGGGGAAAACCCTTCAGGGCACCGCAAACCGAACAAGGGCAGTGACTTGGTGAAGAGATTGGGTTATGGAGATCCCAGGCATAAGATATGACAACTGAAAGTTGATTGGTTGGACAGGCTGGGCCGATTAACACGAAATGCATGTCATGATCATTGGAGTCAGTCGCTTCACTCAGATAAGTCTTTTTTCCATTCTTCTTCACATATGTATCTTTGTTCAAATTTTCCTTCGTTCTTTCTGCCAAAAATCACTTCATCGTGCTCTTTGAGTCTATCTTTATGAGTCTCTTTCGAGTTAGCCTTGTTGAATAAGCAGGAAAGGGTTCCAAAGCCCACTGCCAGCTTTTAAATTGCACAAATCGGAGTTCGGCCAAGCACATCACAAGTGACATGATTCAGAATGAGTAGTATGGTGATAATTGAAGTTCAGGTGATAAGGTGATTCTTGAATTTTGAAAAATACAAAGATTCAGAAACTTTCAGAATGAAAACACAATGCAACAAGTGGATGTAAGAGATTCAGGTAAACCAGAGGTTTTGTGGTCCAGTTCCGACCAAAAGGTCAAACAATCCCTTGCTGGACCGAAGCAGCTCATCAGAATGAAGCATGGCAGTGGCAGAAGCAGACACTTAGCAATGATGCCACAAACTAACCACCACGTTTTCAAACTAACAAGATTTTATTTGTCTGAAACAGGGGCAAGAAAATTTGTTTGATTTGAAGGGACCCTCCATGAGGAAAGCATGGTTTAGGGGCAAGGCATTTTGTTCTTTCTGCAGAGATCATCCAGAAAAGAGAGCATGGCTTAAGTAAGTACATTCTAAGTTCTGAGGACCCTCCTGGATAATGGGATTTGATTTCAAATTTTCAATGATTAATTTTAAGCTCTCAGGACCCTCCTGGATAATGGGATTTAGTTTTCAAGTTCTCAGGACCCGCCTGGATAATGAGATTTAATTTGAAGTTCTCAGGACCCTCCTGGACAATGGGACTTAGTTAAAATTCAAAACATCCATGAGTAACAAGATCTAGCATAAGTTCTACTTGAGGAAATATAGTTGGCTTTAAAGTTTTCATTCTTAAGATGAGATTCAATTTGAAATTTTCAGGACCCTCCTGGATAATGGGATTTAGTTTTCAAGTTCTCAGGCCCCGCCTGGATAATGAGATTTAATTTGAAGTTCTCAGGACCCTCCTGGACAATGGGACTTAGTTAAAATTCAAAACATCCATGAGTAACAAGATCTAGCATAAGTTCTACTTGAGGAAATATAGTTGGCTTTAAAGTTTTCATTCTTAAGATGAGATTCAATTTGAAATTTTCAGGACCCTCCTGGATAATGGGATTTAGTTTAAATTCTTAGAGATTTTGGGTAACATGATTCGATTAACATTCAGGTGTGCCCAGATACCAAACTGGGGCAGAAAGTTTCTTTGGTTGTCTGTTTGTTGTAATCAGGCGCCCACCTGGAGAACAAGGGAATACAATTCAAGTTTTGGCAATCAGGCGCCCACCTGGAGAACAAGGGAATACAGTTCGAGTTTCGGCAATCAGGCGCCCACCTGGAGAACAAGGGAATACAATTCAAGTTTTTGTAATCATGCGCCCACCTGGAGAAAAAGGGGATACAGTTTCAAGTTGTGGAAATCAGGCGCCCACCTGGAGAACAAGGGAATACAGTTCGAGTTTTCGCAATCAGGCGCCCACCTGGAGAACAAGGGAATACAATTCAAGTTTTGGCAATCAGGAGCCCACCTGGAGAACAAGGGAATACAGTTCGAGTTTCGGCAATCAGGCGCCCACCTGGAGAACAAGGGAATACAGTTCGAGTTTTGGCAATCAGGCGCCCACCTGGAGAACAACGGAATACAATTCGAGTTTTGGCAATCAGGCGCCCACCTGGAGAACAACGGAATACAATTGAAGTTTTGGCAATCAGGTGCCCACCTGGAGAACAAGGGAATACAGTTCGAGTTTTTGGCAATCAGGCGCCCACCTGGAGAATAAGGGAGCACAATTTCAAGTTTTGGCAATCAGGCGCCCACCTGGAAAACAAGGGAATACAGTTTCAAGTTTTGGCAATCAGGCGCCCACCTGGAGAACAAAGGGAATACAATCTAAGTTTTGGCAATCAGGCGCCCACCTGGAGAGCAAGGGAATATAGTTTCAAGTTTTGGCAATCAGGCTCCCACATGGAGAACAAGGGAATACAGTTTCAGTTTTTAGCAATCAGGCGCCCACCTGGAGAATAAGGGAACACAATTTCAAGTTTTTGCAATCAGGCGCCCACCTGGAGAACAAGGAAATACAGTTCTAGTTTTGGCAATCAGGCGCCCACCTGGAGAACAAGGGAATACAATTTCAAGTTTTTGACAATTAGGCACCCACCTGGAGAACAAGGGAAAACTGTTTCAAGTTTTGGCAATCAGGCGCCCGCCTGGAGAATGAGGGAATTCATTTCAATGTTTTTCCAAAGTTCAAGTCAGTAGCAAGCGCCCACTTGGAGAACGAGGGAATTTATTTCAAGTTAAGTCATCAGGCACCACCTGAAGAATGAGGGAATTCATTTCAAAGTTTTTTCAAAGTTCAAGTCAGTAGCAGGCGCCCACCTGGAGAACAAGGGAAGTCATTTCAGAATTCAATTCAGGTTAGACGTAGCAGAAGCTCGCGACAAGAATGCGAGTCGACAATAGATGACCAGAAGAAGTAGTCTTAGTCCAGAATAAAAGAAAAAAAACAAAACAAAAAGATTGAAGTAGCACCTGCAGCTAGCAAGCGTCAAGGTTCAAATCTAGAGTCTGCATGAAAACCATTCAAGACTCAAGATCAAGCTTCAGAAGACTTATAGATAGGAATCTTGTAACTCATAGTTGACATGTTTAGTTAGTCTTTTTCATTTTTCATTTTGATTTAATAACAGGGCCGCGGACCGGAACCTCGACGGAATGGAACCTCAATCGGCTTTTTTTTCCACCTCGGTATACTCCATCACTCTTCCTACTTCTGAACTACACGTGGCCTGATTCCTTTATAGCCAAGGATATGTAGGCAGCTCAGATACCAGGGCTCGGTCACATTCTCCTTTCTGTTAGTTTTAGGTCTCTCTGAATAAGTGTCGGGTCAAAAATAACTTGTCTCGTCGTTCTTTGTCTGAAAACTCTTCATGTTTCCAGTCAAAGAGGGGCAACTGTAGACGCGTAATTTTTGACCCACACAATTTTTTGAAATTAGTTAGTATTTTAATATTTTAAAACATTCACTCGATTTCATTATACAATTTGAGTCTATCTTTTTTTTTTTAATTTCAAAAAAATATAATTTTATATTGTTTTATATTGTAGTTTACTAGAATTGATCTTATATTTTTAAAAGAAAAAAGGTATAAGTTCTTAATTATTGGATTTAAAAGTGTTGAATCCCAAATTTGGAGCCCATTTTCGGATTAGCCCTTTGAGCCCAATCTTCCTTACCCTTCACCACCCTAAACACCCTAATACATAACACACACCTGACACCCTTAGGCGGGGGACGAAGAGCAAAAAGAGCCGCCAGGCCTCCAGCTCCCTTCCGCCGGAATCCCCTCGCCGGCCAGTAATACTCCCAACACCACCAGCCGCCGCCTGAGCACCACTCCAGCTGTCTCCCTTACAAACATACAATAAGAAAACAACATCCCATCACCCCTACACCTACCAACAGCCACCCTCAACCCCCATCCTCCACGAGCTGCCGCCGGCCAAGCAGCATCCCTCCTTCTTCGTCTCCACCCTCAACCAACAACACTGCCGCCACCTTCCACAAAAACGACCAGACCAGACCCGCCGGAATACTCCACCTTTTCTCCTCTCACCAAACCAGCGGCAGACCACCACCATGGACGCCATCTAAATCTCCAAAACGAGTCGCACAGTAACGCCCAACAACATTTAGCCATGAAAACCAGTCCATTAGAACCTCAAAACCAATTTCGAAACAGCCGTTAGTCACTCCAAAAATCGAGTTCCGCCCGTCGAATTTGCCGTCGCCGTCGAAGTCTCAGTCATGGTTCTGTGATACAGTGGTCATCGCCCATGTGTCGGAGCTTTTCTCTATTTCTATACGATTTGCTTTGGGGATAATATTATCAAAAGGTTCATTTTCTTTCACTTGCTATTTTATTCTGTCTTCTTATCTTTGCTAGTTGGAGCATGGTTTTAGATTTGTATTGTTTTCTTTGGTGTTATATATCCTCATAATCACGTTGTTCGTTCCTTGATATTTGATCATCCGTTTATTTGGTGTTATATTGATGTGCAAGACCATTGGGTAAGAACGTGCAATGATAAGGTGAAAAGGCATGTAAATGGATTTCAATTCAATCACTAATATTTCCCTTCTGTTCGATGTATAATATTTGGGTACTTTTGGTATTTTAGTGACTTAGATACTTGGCTTTATTGCACTTTGGAGGGAGTAACAGATAATTTGATGATTGTTGTTCATTACAGGACTATATACTATGTGTTGTTCATTACCTGATAATAATTGTGCCTAAAGTTTTAATTATTTGCATTTATTATTAGGCGCGTGCTAATCTATTATCATGGTTATGTACACGTTCGCGTGACATGATTGTGATTTCCCAAGATAAATCGAGGTATGCGTTCTCTCAACTTCGGTCAAACTTTCTTAACAATAATTAAGCGTGACAAATTCTGTACACGTACACGTGACATGATTCGAGCGCCGATTTTCAAATAAAACTAAGGTACGCGTTCACGTGACTTTGGCTAGAATATTTTTAATATTAAGGGCTATTAATTGTGTACATGTACGCGTGACATGATTTTTAGCGAATTAATTAAAATGAGTACACGTACGCGTGACTCATCTCAGGATAATTTCTTAAAAGCGGTAAAAGGTAAAATACACATACGTCCTAAAAATGAGTAATTAGATAATTTAAGCCAAGTATGAATTACTAAGAGACCGTGCTAGAACCACGGAATTCGGGAGTGCCTAACACCTTCTCCCGGGTTAACAGAATTCCTTACCCAGATTTCTGGTTCGCAGACAATATAAACAGAGTCAAAACTTCCTCGATTTGGGTTTTAAAATAAACCGGTGACTTGGGACACCATAAATTATCCCAAGTGGAGACTCTGATTAAATGAATAATCCCATTTCGATTATTGTCACTTTAATTGGAAATACTCCCTTATTATCCTCACCGGGGGTGAAAAAGGAAGTGTGACAGTATGCGGTATAGGACCTGATGAGTACAACAGAATCTCAGCCTGCCAATCAGCAAAAGAGATATGGGAAGCCTTTCTAACTCCTCACGAAGGAACAACTCAGGTTAAGCAGTCCAAAATCGACATGCTCACAACTGAGTATGAGCTATTCCAAATGAAGGATGATGAGTCTATACAAGACATGCATACTAGATTCACATCCATCATCAATGAGCTTCACTCTCTATGTGAAATAATTCCCAGGAACAAGCTGGTGCGAAAAATTCTGAGTTTCCTACCTGGTTCTTGGGAAAGCAATGTGAACGCTATTACTGAAGCAAAAGACCTACAAACTCTGACAATGGATGAGTTGATTGGGAATTTGAAGACATACGAGTTGAAGAAGAAGAAAGACAGTGAGAGAAGAGAACCAAAAAGGAAAAAAAAAGGTTCTAAAAGTTGAAGATAATAACTCAAGTGAGGAAGACGGTGACATGACTTATCTCACTAAGAGATTTCAAAAGATGGTTCGAAGGAATGGTGGTATACCAAGAAGATGTAGCTCAAGTAAATCAAGAAACTATGATCTTTGCCAGAAGTGTGGAAAGCCTGGGCACTTCATCAAGGACTTTCCACTACTGAAGCAGGAGCCCTACAAGCACAACGCTCACAAGACTGCCAAGAGGAATCAGGTCCCCGATAAACAATTCTTCCGGAAGAGTGCTGCTGATAATGTTGTGAAGCAAGCCCTTGCTGCCTAGGGAGATTCATCTAGTGAATCATAGGAGGAACCAAAAGCAGATAACAATTCTATGATGGCAGTAGAGAACGAGGCCAAGGGGTATGATTCACTGTTCGCGCTAATGGCTCAGTCCGATGATGATGAAGAAGGTGAAAATGTTGAGGTAAACTTCAGGGATGTTCAAAGAAATCTGAAATCCTACTCCTCAAAAAAGTTAATATCTTTGGCAAATATTCTTATTGATTCTTACTACAGTCTAATTGATGACAAAGATTATGTAATCATAGAGCTAGGAGAAATTGAACAATATAGAGATGATTTAGTTGTGTGTGTGGTAGATTTGAAAGAAACCATAAGTGAGATTGAGAAAGAAAAAGAATCTTTAACCTGTAGACTCAACAGTGTAGAAAATGAGAGATGATTTGATGGTGGTAGTTGTGGACCTAAAAGATACCATAAGTAATTTTGAGAAGGATATGGAAACACTAGCTGAAAAGACAAATAGTGCAGAAAATGAGAGAGATGATCTAACTGTAGTGGTAGTAGACCTAAAGGAGACAATGGAGAACCTGAACACTGAGAAGAATACTCTAGCTAAGAAAATCAATGTTGTTGACCAAGAAAGAGATGATCTTTTGGTGGTAATCACAGACCTAGAAGAAACAATTGAGGAACTTAAATTAGAATCTGGTGCTTTAAGCTTAGAGAAAGGAAAAGAGATAGCTAGTGAAAACATATTGAGCTTGAAAAAGAACTAAATGACGGCAAAACAAGCCTGTGTTGTGAGCTAAGAAAAACAGGCAACTTCAAGCTGAAGTGGCTAAATTAAAATCTGATCTTTAAAAATCATTGAATTGGACCTGGTCCACAGATGCTGTTACTGCCATGTACTTAAACAACGGTGAAAACAGGTAGGGGATTGGGTTCTAAAAGGAAAAAATTCCTTACAACCCTCACATCAAGTATGTCAATGTCCCAGATAATTGGCTTTGTACCCACTGTGGGAACAACGGGCACTTCAAAGAAAGTAGCCCAGCCAGGGATCAGTCAGTTCAAAAAAACAAAATGTTTGCTGACAAAAGGAATACTAAGAAGGGACCAGGTCCCTCGAAGGAAAACAGATTCTTGCCTGCTTGGACCAGAAGAGCTCTTATTCATCCTTTTTCTAACTACAAGGGACCCAAACTTGTTTGGGTTCCTAAATCTAGCCCTTAACTTCTATGTGCAGGGACCAGTGAGAGGAACATGACTGCAATGGATCATGGATAGTAGATGTTCAAAGCACTTGATTGGGAACACCATGGATTTTCTCTCACTGAAAGCCCTACAAGGAGGTGATGTATCCTTTGGCAATGGAAAAAAGGGGTACATTCTCGGCGTTGGAAGGGTTGGAAGATCTCTTGAGCACTCAATTGAGAAATTTTACTATGTTGATGGTCTGAAATATAGTTTGTTGAGTGTCTCTCAAATTTGCGATAAAGGAAACAAAGTGGAATTCTTGTCCAAAGTGTGCACAGTTACTAGTCTAGTAACAAGTGAAGTGGTGCTGATTTCCAATAGGCACAAGAACATTTATGTTGCTGATTTTGAATCACTAGAAGCTAGTGAAGTGAACTGCTTAAAGGGAGTTGATGATGATGCAGAACTATGGCATAGAAGACTGGGTCATGCAAGCTTTTCCCTCTTGAATAAACTGATACAGAATGACCTGGTTCGTGGTCTGCCCAACTCAAAGTTCAAGCAACAAAGAGTATATGATGCATGTGCCAGAGGAAAACATGTGAAATCATCCTTCAAGCCAAAGAAGGATATTAGCACATCAAAACCCCTTGAACTTTTTCACATGGATCTGTGCGGTCCAATAAGGATTCCAAGCAGAGGTGAAAAGAAGTACATTTTCGTGATTGTGGATGACTACTCAAGATTCACTTGGACCCTGTTTCTTAGAGCAAAAGATGAGACATTTGAAGTATTTTTAGCATTTGTCAAGAAAATCCAAGTGAAGATGGAGTTCAAGGTAGCTTGCATTAGATCCGATCATGGGACAAAATTTGATAATGCGAAGTTTGAAGAGTTTTGTAATGAAAATGGAATCACTCACAACTTCTCAGCTCCAAGGAATCCTCAGCAAAATGGTGTGGTCGAAAGGAAAAACAGAACTCTGGAAGAAATGGCTCGAACAATGCTTATTGACAGTGGGATTGCAAAACATTTCTAGGCTGAGACAATCAACTACATGCTACTTGGTGAACAGGTGCATGAGCAGGTCATTCCTAAACAAAACCCCCTATGAATTACTTAATGGAAGAAAACCAAAGATAACTCATCTGAGAGCCTTTGGATGCAAATGTTATGTACTGAATAATAGGAAGGATCAACTTGGAAAATTTGATGCAAAAAGTGATGAAGGAATCTTCTTGGAGTACTCTTCTCAAAGCAAAGCATACAAGGTGTACAACAAGAGAACCCAATGCGTAGAAGAGAGTGTTCATGTGTTATTTAATGAGACACATTTCTCAAACAAGGAAGGAAATGGTGATGATCAAGACCATGAGCCACTCTTGGTTCCTAGAAAAATATCTGATATCTCAAATGGCAAAGCTGACATGATGAGTCAAGTGAAGGAAATATGTGAAGGTAGTGCAACCACCTCCTCAAATACACATGAGGAACCTGGTACTCCAATTACTTTTACTGAAGCTAAAGAAAGAGTTGGAGATGTTGTGCAAGGCACCCCACAGGTTGCGGAACAAGAAATGCAGGGAAATCCCTCTGATGTACCAAGATCCTCCACTAACCAAACCCAAGTCCCAAATTGGAAACACAAAAGCTCTCATCCCCTTGACAACATAATCACCCCTCTTGATTCCGGAGTTAAAACCAGATCCAAAACTAGAAACTCCCTAGCCATCTCAGCCTTCCTATCCCAAATAGAACCAAACAATATCAAAGAAGCACTGAAGGATGCATACTGGATTGTTTCTATGCAAGAGGAGATACACCAGTTTGAGAGAAACAAGGTCTGGCACCTGGTACCTCGACCCTCGGATAGAACCATCATAGGGACCAGGTGGGTGTTCAGGAATAAGTTGGATGAAAATGGAAACACCACAAGGAACAAAGAGAGGCTTGTTGTTCAAGGATACAATCAGGAGGAAAGGATAGATTATGATGAGACATTTGCTCCTATTGCTCGCATGGAAGCCATCCGTATTCTCATCGCATTTTCATCTCATATGGAATTCACTTTATTCCAAATAGATGTGAAAAATGTATTTTTGAATGGTTTTCTCAAGGAGGAAGTGTATGTAAAGAAACCACCTGGCTTTGAAAGTCATGTACATCCTGAGTATGTTTTCAAATTGGACAAGGCTCTCTACGGATTGAAACAATCTTCTAGAGCGTGGTATGAGAGACTGTCGAAGTTTCTTCTGTACAATGGGTTCCCTCGAGGAAATATTGACAACACACTGTTTCTAAAGAAACGGGGAAGGAACCTGCTCATTGTACAGGTGTATGTGGATGACATCATATTTGGGGCTACAACAGACTCTATGTGTAAGGAGTTTGCCAAGCTCATGGGCAGTGAGTTTGAGATGAGTATGATGGGGGAACTTAACTTCTTTCTGGGACTTCAAGTCAAGCAGTCCACAAAGAGAACTTGCATCAGTCAGCAAAAGTACATCAAAGAGCTGTTAAAAAGGTTCGCATGGAAGAATCAAAAGTGATCGACACACCTATTGCAGTTGCAACCAAGCTTGACATGGATGACTCTGGATCTCCTGTAAACCAAACAATGTACATGAGAATCATCGGCTCTCTGCTCTACCTCACTGCAAGCAGGCCTGATATTGTGTTTAGTGTGGGATTATGTGCTAGATTTCAATCAAATCCTAAGGAGTCTCATCTAAAGGCTGCCAAAAGAATCCTACGCTATATCAAGGGGACACAAGACCTGGTTATGTAATATCCCTCAGGTGACAATTTCAATCTTGTTGGTTATGCTGACGCTGATTAGGCAGGTTATCTAGTGGACAGGAAAAGCACTTCAGGCATGGCTCATTTCCTTGGATCCTGCCTAATCTCATGGGGTACAAGGAAGCAGAACTCGGTGGCTCTCTCCAAAACTGAAGCAGAATATGTTGCAGCTGCATCTTGCTGTGCTCAGTTGCTGTGGATCAAACAACAATTGAAGGATTTTGGAGTGTACATTGACAGTGTATCACTTTTGTGTGGTAACACCAGTGCTCTCAAAATGGAAAACAACCCGGTTCAACACAATAGAACCAAGCATATTGATGTGCGACATCACTTCCTCAGAGACAATGTTGAAAAAGGGCACATCTGCATGAAGTTCTATTGCACTGAAGATCATATCGCAAGCATCTTTACCATGGCACTAAGCATGGAACACTTTGAGAAAAACAGGATGGCACTAGGGTTGATGAGACCTAACTAGGGACCTGGTTCCCTCGCTTTGGCTGTGAGAGTCACTTTCTGGTACAAACACTAAAGTGTTTTCTGACTAAGCCTAACTCACATTAATACCGTTGTAGGTAGACACGTATGGTGATTACAGAAATTAAAGGTACGGCTTTGTATAACAAAAGGAAGCTGAAAAACATTTTCAAAAACAAGTACATGACCTGGTTCCTGTACCACAGGTTAGTAGTTATGTGTTTTCTATACCTCTATCTCAAAAAGTAACAAAATTAATTACTGCTGCCACATCATCCGCCCTTTTAGTGTCTATGTCTATCACATCCATCTTTTAAATCTTTCAACTCCCTCTGCACGTTTTCTCTTCCCAAAACACCAACCGCCATTTGAACCCGCTCCTCTTCCTCTTCCCTCTCATTATTACACCCTCTCTTATAAAGTCCTTTTTCTCTAACCGCTCAGCAACACATTCTCATATTCTCTCTCAGAGAACTGACCTTCCTTCTACACTGTAAGCTTTTCTCTCCCACAAATGGAAAACGAGAACTCACCCTCTCTCTCCCTTATCGCTGACTCCAATCCTGTTCCAGAGGAGGTTCAGTCCTCTTCTCTCCCAGAAGTCATCATCCCTGCACCTGTTTCCTCTTCACTACCTACTGATGTTTCTTCCTCTCCAAAACCCACTGCTTCTCCTCTGTCTGACCAACCAAACAAATCCCTAGCCTCTGAAGCCACTAGCCTCCCTCAGGCCTCTAACGCCTTTGAGGATGACCCTTACCAATATCTCAAATCCTCTCTCCTCGACTCTACGACTCCCATGGAGCCTCCTGAAAAAGAAGCGGCTGAGAAAATTATGGCCATTGCTTCTGAGAGTCCTCCTCTGACGGAGCTTCTTCTCTTCCTGAGCCTCAGCGGGAAGAACCTCCATTCCTAGGATATGAGGGGACCATGGTCCTGTTTGAGTCACATGTCCATGAGTCTATCAAAGAAAAATCTGGCGAGGAACCTAGTTCTCCTCCCAAAAAAACTCACCATGAACCAATTTTCTATACTCCTCCTATAGAGTCTATTCCCACCTCTCCGAGCCTGTTAATGACGATGATGAGGATGAGATGGTCTTGAGTGCTCGTTTTAAGCTTCGACAGAAAGTTATTACTCCTGAATCATCTTCCAAGCGACCATATACACGGTTGTAAAAGAAGGAGGCCTTTGACTCTGCTCTTGAAAAGATCAAGAAAAGTAGTAAGACGAAGAAGAAGAGACTGATGAAAGAGGGAAAGGTGGTGGTGGATGAAGCCATTTCTGTGGTTGAGGTAGAAGAGGACGCAGTAGAGGAACCAAGTTCCTTGGTAACAAGAAAATTTCACTCTCAAAAGTCTGTGGCTGGAACTGTGGATGAAGGGCAAAACAAATAGCGTGTGTCGCCTGTGAAAAGCAGTGGAAAGCTCAAACGAGCTCAAGTTGGTGAAGTCAGTGTCAAGGAGTCTGTGGCTGTCGAAAGTCCCAAGGGAAAGTGAAAAAGTCCGAAAAAAGAAAAAGGGAATTAGAAACCGTTGGGGGACCAGGTTCTATGAAAACAATACCAAGTTATAGTGGTAAGTGGCAAGAGAACGTGAGGAATCAGAGGGTGTTGTGGGGTCGAATGTTTGACCCAGAGATTTATGAGATGGCTGGAATGAGCCAACTTATGGCCATGGTTGAGTTTCAGAAGTGGGGTCATCTCTTCAATGTAAGTGTGCCCAAAGTGTATGAGGATGCGGTGAAGGAATTTTATGCGACCCTATTCACCACTGTTGGGGATCATATTTGTGTTCTGGTGGAAGGAGTTGACATTATTTTTGATGATGATGCTCTGGGAACAGTTCTTGAAGTTCCAGCTAAGGGAATGTCTTCGGTGAACACTGATGCTAATGCTTGTGAGGGAAACTTTCGGCGAGCCATTGTTAAGCCGGGTACAATTCAGCAGGGGGAACGAGTTCACAAGAAAGCTATGCTCCCTCTTTACCAGCTTCTGTTCGAACTGGTAAATAAGGTACTTCTCCCTCGTGTTGAACGGAGATCGATTGCCTCCAAGGATGATTTGACATTGATGGAGGCCCTTGACTCATTCTCTCCTATCAACTTGCCTGCTATTAAGATTGAACACATGAGGAAAGTTGTGAATGTCAAGGAGGTCCCGTATGGTTTCCTACTTACTCGGGTATTTGAGTTCTACCAAGTTCCTATTAAAAACCCCCGAGTAGGGACCCACAAGATGACCTAATCCAAGATGACCTTAGAGGAATGTGAGTTCTTTGAGAAAGCTGGGGGAAGCACTTCGACAATATCCCAATTGATCAATGCGCTGAATGCTACAAATGAGGTGATCAAGAAGTTGAAGGCTCACATTGCTATCTCGGAGACTCAGTTGAATCAAGCTTCTGGGGGACCTGGTGATGTTGTTCCTTCCAGTGGGGATGTTGCCCACTTGACCAAGTAGAACACTAAGCTCAGGCAGCAGGTTGAGAACCTGCGGGAGAAACTTCTAGAGGAATAAATGTCTGCTAATGCCCGCATGGATTTGGTTCTCAAGACCCTGGCTGCCTCCTCCTCCAAGCCTTCCTCCTCTAGTGCCCCCTAGGATTCCGTCCTATCCAATTCTTGTCTGTTTTTAATGATGTTTGTCGCTGATAGTACTTATTTTGTTTTTTCTTGTGTATTTGGTAATTGGATCACACCTGACTTCTCCAGCTTTTAAAAGTCCAAATTAAGTCTTTGTTAACCTAAGCAAAGACTTATCTGTATTAAAGTGACTTTTGGTATGAATGAATCAGCCTTTCTCATGTTCTGCATACTGCCTACTTGCCTTTTTCTTCTGTCTTCTATCATATTGTGTGCACACAAGGGGCATGAATTAGTTTTGTTAGACTTCTTTATGCTTTCTAACTGATTGTGCCTTTTTATGATGCCAAAACGGGGAAGATAAAATAAGAATAATTGATGGCAGGGTTTAATGGGGAAGCACACAAACATGGGGAACAATATAGGGTCTTGGTCACTTATCTGGTTAAGTTAGACTAGATAACTGTTCAGCAGGGTTTAAGGGGGAAGCACACAAACAGGGGGAACAATATAGGGTCCTGGTCTCTTATCTGGTTAAGTTAGACTAGATAATTGTTAATCAATTATAAACGTTTGTCATAATCAAAAAGGAGGAAATTGATGGGTTAGTATTCTGTTTTGATGATCTAACAAACTTTTATGTAAAAAACCAGATAAAGGACCTGATGTATAACCATCACATCCAGTCAGTATGAACTCAAGAATATGTGAAGTGTACATTCGAACTCACAAGAAACAGTTTAGGGACCTGATCCCTTAACATTCTCACTGGCGGAAGTACAAGTCAACTCTACAGTTGGAAAGCCGTGACAGAAAAGTGTCTGCTGCAACTGTACACGCTACAGTGTAGTAACAGTGCAGCAGTCACTTCCCATTGGTTAAAAAGTGTTCCAACTAAGCATGGGCATCCTTCTTGGGATGTCCTAGGGATATAATATCTTGGTTGGAGACAAACAAGATATACACTTTACTAAATATTTTCTCAAGCATTGAAGTGTTGCTCTTGCATTGAAGACTCAAGTGTGTCAAGAACAAGAAGACAACTCCACTAAGACGGACCTGTTCCACAACGTGTTGTTAGGTGTCCTTAGTTGAGTTGCAATCTTGTATTTTGCTTTTTATTGTATCCTACTTGCTTTCTTAGAAGAACGATTTTGGGAATCTTAAAACCATAAACTTTTGTGTTTGTGTTGTGACTAGTGTAGTCATAAGTCTAAAGTCTTTGTAACTAGTGAGTGACAAACTGGCTTGTAATAGATATTGCAAGTTAGTGCGTTAAAGTCTTTGTAAGAGTGTCATTACAAAGTGACTTGTAATAGTTAAGATTACAAGTTAGTGAAGTTGAATTCCTACCAGAGTAGGTTGTGGTTTTTGTCCCATTGAGTTGGAATTTTTCCACGTAAAAATCCCTTGCCTCTTTTACTTACTGTCTCTGTTGATATCTCTGAGGGAACTGGTAAAGGACCAGGTCTCTTTACAGTTTGCAGCCTCCTAGAAACTAACAATACAGACTTAGTGGATAACGTGCAATAATTTTTATTTTAATTATGACATAAAATATTCTCAACATAATTATTTATGATTAAGAAAAAAGTAATTTTTAATAGTTAACGATTTATTAAGAAAATGTGAAGATTTAAAAAGTTAGATACACACAATTGCATAAAGTTCTATTAGGCGAGCATAGTACGATGTTGGGCATGTTTGGGACATAAGTCCCGACGACTGAGGGGTAAGTCTCATGAAACTAAGGCTCACACATAAGCCCAAGGGCATTTTACAAGTACTCCGCCCTAAAACGAACCCCGGGCAAATTCCACTTCTACCTTTTAAAAGAGAGTTTTTATCAAGCTATATTATTTTATTTTATTATTATCATTATCAATTGGTCTTAATCTGGGCACAACCTAGAATTTTCTAAAAGAGTGAGAGGGCACAGTTGGACAGTAAGTGAAAAGAATGCATGTAGTTTGTAACTCTCAGTCTCAGCCTATCTTCTCTCTTTTTCATTAAAAGATGTATTATCCGAGTCATATTGCCAGCAACTTAACTATTTTATTGAATTCTTGTTATTATTATTAGGTTCAAGAATATGGACGCACATGTACTAATTCTATCACACAAACACTTAGACATATGGAAAAAAAAATACAAATTGTTTGTCGCTAGTGTAATTTGAGCTTTATTCTCCTATATTAGTTTTACCTATTTCATTGAATGTTAGACCATTGCATATCACAAAAGAAAAAAAAGAGTTGGGATGGGCAAGGCAGAAATTTTATAAGCTGAATTTTCCTTCTGCATTCCAAATTTGAAAAAGGAAAAAGAACTAAACATGACAATGTAAAGCGTTTTTCACATAAGTGACAATTACAGGTAACTTCCTTTCATAAGTACAATTACTTATCTAAAAATACAGTAAACGATCTATACAACATGGTTCACATTACGTACACATAATCATCAGAAAAGGTGATAAGTATTCTTTCATCTTTAACGAGATGTTTTATCTGATTTGAGCCTTGAATATCAACCGCCTTCGATAGGGAACCAAATATTGGATGGGAACCAAAAAGAAAAGCATACTTAACAACAACAACACCCAGTAAAATTCCCATTTCATTATTTCATTTCTCATAGCTCTGGACCACAACATAGGAATGTTACAGGTGTGGTTTTGTGCGGTTTACACTTTGACCGTCTTTCGCAAATTGAACCAGAAGAATTGGGAAAGGACATGACAAGAATTACATACGTTTCTCAGGGATAGGACTCAAATACTCGGGGTCGTTTGTATGATGTATAAGGCAATTAATTATGGTATAAGAATTTATATTGAATTAATACATTGTTTGGTTGTGATTTTAGGATAACTAATGGATGTATTATTTTATACACCAACTGGTATATTATCTTAATCCACAATATGCATGGGATAACTATTCCATATATATGTTATTGATAGAAACTAGAAGTACACCAAAATATATATAGAATAATGATTTTTATTAGTTTTCGTTGAACACACGCACACTGCAGTAAGTAAATGATCACAAAATGGAATTTTACGTGGAAAACTTCAAGCTCACAGGATTAAAAATCACGACCTACCTTTGTAGGATTTCAACGTCAATACCGAGCAAACTTCAGATTACGACCTATTGTAACCTAGTAATTAACTTCTTCATCCCTCACTAACTTGTAGACTAACTCTAGCCAAGACACAAACACAAGGTTTATGATTTTACAAAAGTTTTCTACATTGTGCTTCTAACTAAGCTAAGCAGGAATCACAAATAAAGAACTTTAACAAAGGTGGAACACAACCAAGGACATGTAATAATTCAATACAGGGAACTGGTCCTTTGTTATGTTGTTCTTTATTCTTGATGCCCTTGAAAATCGATTGCTGGATGAATGCACAAGCTTGATAGAATGCTAGATGGATTCTCCAATGTTCAAGTAATGTTTTGCCTTTGGTTTAATGTTAATATAACATGGGTGACATCATTTGAATGATGCAAACATGTTTGGTACAAGGACGCTCCCAATGAAGTTAGCTGTTGCACTGTTGCATGTGTAGGCAGCAACTTTACATATGTTGGGAGGTTGACTGATACGGTCACCAAGGGAACTGTTGTCCATCTGTTCCTTTTTTTGTTTTTTTGAATTCTGAAGAGTTGATTCACGTTTCCAGCTTGAGACTTGTTATTCTCACGTACTTGAGGATGTGTATCAGGTTCTTTATCTTGTTCTTATCATTACATTTGTTAGATCATCAAAACATAATAAGGATGCATATATACTACCAATTTCCCCCTTTTTGATGACGAGAAACTTATAATTGAAGTTCTCCCTAAGAACCAGAATTCCCCATGAATCTGTTGTTCCTTATCTTATTCCCCCACATTTTAATCTCCTCCCTGACATCATAGAAAGATTAGTAGCAAGCAGTAAGCAAAAAAAAAGTCTAGCTTGGTTAACTCATGCCACATGTGAGCACACATCGTAAAAGAAAACAGAGCAAAAACGTAGGACATGCACAACAAAAGGACGAAATTAGCATTAGATTTTCGGAAATAAAACATGCAGCAGTTCCATTGTTACCAAATCATCCATAAAAAAAAATAAAAAAAAAGTACCAGTCATAAACATCAGTAATCATAAGAAAAGAAAATAGAGGACAAACACTAAGAACTAAACACTGGGAAGGGGACGGCTATTAAGGAGCACTTGAAGGGGGAGCAGTGGAGGCAGAGGAAGAGGCACTTTAAGGAACCAGCCTTGCCTTGTTTCTAGTTTCCAAGCTCATCAAGTTTGTTTTTGAATACCCATCTGGTTCCTATAATGATTCTGCCAGCAGATCGTGGAACCAGGGGCCATACATTGTTCCTCTCAAATTGATGGAGTTCTTTTTGCATAGCTGTTATCCAATCAGTATCTTTTAATGCTTCCTTGATATTTTTGGGCTCAATTTGAGAGATAAAATCTAAGAAGGCAAGAGGTTTCTTGTCTTTGATTTGGTTTTAATTCATGCGTCAAGAGGAGTGATCACATTTTCAAGAGGATGTGAACTTTTGTGTTTCCAGTTACACACTTTAACCTTGTTGTGGGAAGGTCCAGGTATTTCTTAATGGGATCCTTGATTATCGTGAGTTTTGCTTCTCACCTGAGCATGTGGGGTCCCCTTGAACAACATCAACAACTCTTTTTTTAGCTTTATTTGGTGTGATTGAGGAACCAGGTTCCTCCCCATCAGTTGGAAACATGATTGTACCGTCATCATTTGATTCCTTGACGTGGCTCGTCATGTCAGCTTTTCCATTTGCCATGTCAATGACTTCACCAAGGATTGTTGTCTGTTCTCCATCTTGATCGATCTTATCATGTGAATTCATCCCACATGAGTGGTAAGATTATTCAAAGATCACATGTATACTTTCCTCAACACATTGCGTTCGTTTGTTGTATACTTTGTAAGATTTTCTTTGTGATGAATAGCCCAGAAAGGCCCCTTCATCACTTTTGGCATCAAACTTTCCAAGTGCTTCCTTGCCATTGTTAGGACAAAACATTTGCACCCAAATGTCCTTAGATGTGTCAGCTTGGGCTTCCTCCCATTCAGCACTTCATATGGAGTTTTGTTCTGAAAGGACCTAATCATGCACCTGTTCACCAAGTAGCATGCAGTGTTAATAGCTTCTGCCCAGAATTGTTTTGCAATGCAACTGTCAATCAATATTGTTTTTTCCATGTCTTCAAGAGTCCTATTTTTCCTATCCACAACACCCTTTTGTTGAGTTGTTCTTGGAGATGAAAAACTATGAGTGATGCCCTTTTCAGCACAGAATTCATCGAATTTGGCATTGTCAAATTATGTGCCATGATCTGACCTTATACTTATTACATTATGCCTCATCTTCAACTGGATCTTCTTCAGAAATGCAACAAATACTTCAAAGGTTTCATCCTTGGATCTAAGAAACAAAGTCCAAGTGAATCTGGAATAGTCATCCACAATAACGAAGATGTACTTCTTTCCTTCTCTACTTGGCACTTTCATAGGTCCACATAGATCCATATGCAGGAGATCAAGTAGCCTTGAGGTACTGACTTTATTTTTGGGCTTGAAAGAAGATCTGACTTGCTTTCCTTTTACACATGCATCACACACCTTGTGATTCTAGAAGCTTGAGTTGGGCAGGCTACGAACCTGGTCCGTCTTGACCAATTTGTTCAGCAACATAAAGCTTACATGACCCAGTATTCTGTGCCATAGTTCAACATCATCATCTACAACACTCGGACAATTGAGATCTCCATTTTGTAGTGACTCAAAGTCAACAACGTAGACATCTTGTACATTTTAACCACCAAAACAACTTCATCAGTCATAAGATTTGTAACCGTGCTTATTGTCGACACAAATTCCACTTTGTTTCCCTTGTCACAGATTTGGGAGATTGTACTTCAACCTATTCACTACACATTTTCAATGTGAGAAAGAGATATTCCAATCCTTCCAATCCCAGAATGTATCCTTTTTTGTCATTTCCAAAGGACACACTCCCTCCTTGCAGGGCTTTGAGTGAAAGGAAATCATTGTTTCTTCCTATCATGTGCTTCGAGCAACCACTATCCACGTACCATTTTTGGCTACTCCCTTTCTCTCCTCCCTGCATAAGGAAATCAAGGGTTAGACTTAGGAACCCAAACTCTTGTAATGAGGAAAGGAATGAATCATGACTCTTTTGGTCCAAGTAGGCATCACACGTTTTTTATATGAGGGACCAGGTTCTTTAGTAGTAGTAACCCTTTTTTTTTCAAAAACTTTATTTTTCTGTTGAGACTGAAACCTTGCCTTACAGGTTTCCTTAAAGTTCCCAGTGTTACCACAATAAGTGTAGAGCCAGTTATTAGGTTATTAGGTATAATAACGTACTTGCTCTGAGGGTTGTAAGGAATCTTTTCCCTTTGGAACCCTATTCTTTGCCTGTTTCCCCCATTATTCTTATAAATGGTAATGATAACATCAGAGGACCAAGTCCACTTAAGTTATTTTTTTGGATCACTCTTAACTCTTCCTAGATCTTCCTGAAGTTGCTTTTTTTACCCAAGTCCAGCACACATACTAGATTTTACTAATTTTAACTCATCTTCAATCCTAATATGTTCCTCACTTGAAACTTCCTTTCCTTTTCGAGTAATCTCATGACCGCCTTCTCCTTTTTTCTCATCAATTGTTTCCTTTAGGTCCACAACTACTACTAATGGGTCGTCTCTCTCATGCTCTACGTTATCTACCTTCTCAGTTAAGGTTTCTTTCTCTTCTTTAAGACTCTCCATGGTCTCTTTTAGATCAACCACAAAAACCATTAGGTCATCTCTCTCGTGTTCTATCTTTGCAATTATTTCAGTTAGGGCATCTTTTTTTTTTCAAACTCTCAATGGTTTCTTTTAAATCCACCACAACAACTACTAGATCATATCTCTCATGTTCTACTTCTCCTAGTTCCATAGTTAAAGCATTTTTATCATTTATAAGACTGTGATAATCATCTATTAAAACATTTTCCAAAGAGCTTTTTTCAAAACATTATCAGCAACATCTTTTCTTTTGAATTGTTTGTCAGGAACCCAGTCCCTATTAGTTGCTTTGTCTGTGTTATGTTTGTACTGATCTTGCTTGAGGAGAGGACAATCTTTGATGAAATGTTCTGACTTCCCATACTTATGACATAAGTCATAGCCTCTTGGCTTGCTGGAGATGCCCCGTTTTAGAATACCTCCATTTATGCAAACTATTTTTTGAAATCTCTTTGTCAAGTAAGCCATATCAGCATCCTCACCACTTGATTCATTGTTTTCTGTCTTGAGGACCAGGTTCTTCTCCCTTTTGGACTCTCTTCTCTCATTGTCCTCCTTCTTCTTCATTTCGTAAGTTTTCAGATTCCCAATGAGTTCATCAATGGTCAGGTTTTGTAGATCCTTTGCCTTCGTGATAGCATTTACTTTGCTTTCCCAAGAACTGGGTAATACGCTAAGTATTTTCCTGACAAGTTTGTTCCTTGGAATGATTTCTCCTAGAGAATGGAGCTCATTGATGATGAAGGTGAAACGAGTGTGGTAAGCATATCAGTCTTTGACAACTTAACCTGAGTTGTCCCTTCATGAGCTGTTCAGAGAGATTCCTAGATCTCATTAGCGGATTGACATGCTAAAATCCTATTGTATTCGTCTGGTCCAATACCATAGACGAGAATTGTTTTTGCTAGAAAGTTCTTCTATATGGCCTTGCGATCAACATCATTGAATTCCTTTCTTATTTTGGGAACTATTACTGTTGGGTCACCCCTGGTCTTCGTAAGGATGAAGGGTCCATTGCAGATAATGTCTCAGAGCTATAAATCTTCAACCATGATAAATCATGCATCCTTGTCTTCCACCATCCATAGTATTGGTCGTTGAATCTTGCTGGTCAGTAGGTAGATTGACCTTCTTCAAAGTTTTGTGGAGCAGCCTTGAGGATCCTCTCTAGGTGTTAGCCTGAAAGAAAGAACCTGCTCTGATACCAATTGATAGAAACTAGGGGTCCATCAAACTATATGGAGAACCAGGTTCTATATTAATTTCCATTGAACACATGCACGTTGCAATAAGTAAATGACACAAAAAAGAAGGAAAGATTTTTTTCAATAGTGGATTTTTTTTTCTCATCCTTCCGCTTGGAAATTCGGTTTCATGATTGAGTTTCCCTACAATGGAATTTTACGTGGAAAACTACCAGTTCACGGGATTAAAAACCACGACCTACCTTTATAGGATTTCAACTTCACTACTGGGCAAACTTTAGATTACAATCTATTGTAACCTAGGAATTAACCTCTTAATCCCTCACTAACTTGTAACAACTCTATTACAATCTCCTTTGTAATAACTTTATTACAAAGATTACAACTCGACTAACTCTATCCAAGACACAAACACAAGGTTTATGATTTTACAAAAGTTTCCTACACAATTCTTCTAACAAAGCTAAGGAGGAATCACCAATAAGGAACTTTAACAAAGGTGAAACACAACTAAGGACATGTAATAAATCAATATAGGGAACTGGTACTTTGTTATGATATTATTTGTTCTTGATGCCCTTGAGAATCGATCGCTGGATTGATGCACACGCTTGAGAGAATGATAGATGTATTCTACAATGTTCAAGTAATGTTTTGCCTTTGGTTTAGTGTTAATATAACATGGTTGACATCACTTGAATGATGCAAGCATGTTTGGTACAATGGAATTCCTAATAAAGTTGATTGCTTAACTATTTTGTACTGTTATGTGTGCAGCACTTTACAACTGTTGGGAGGTTGACTGGTATGGTCACCAAAGGAACTGGTGTCCATATGTTCCCCTTGTTGTTTATTTGACTTCTGAAGAGTTGATTCACTTTTCCAGCTTGAGACTTGTTATTCACATGTACTTGAGGATGTGTATCATGTTCTTTTTCTGGTTCTTATCATTAAGTTTGTTAGATCATCAAAACATAACAAGGATACATATATACTATCAGATATACATGAATGAAGCACCAAAATGACAAAGCCGCCTTGCCTTTTTTTTCTTTCTAAAAGACTATAAAAATTAAATATCCAATGTTATATTTGTAAATTCATTATTATTTAGTTTATAAAGTTAACAAATAATTTAGTTGATTCATTAGATACTCAATTTTAGGGTAATGGATCAAATATCCCCAAGAAAAAATTCATGTACTAGTAATTTTCGTATTATTAATTCTGACACTACTAATCCATATTGTTGTGAATCATCAGAATGACGTGGAGGAAACCTCAGATGCCACCTTGGACCCGTATCATCAGCAAGGGATTGAAGTTTTATAAGAAGTAAGTGCATGAAAGTCCCTTCTAAAAGACTAACTGATTTTGTTATAGGGACTGGGCGATGAAAACGTGTAGAAGCATCATAGGTGCGGAGGGTGTGAAAGATACCGGGTTATAAATAACTAATAGTGAATGTGGTAGAGTAAACTATTCTGTTGCTTTGTGTCTCCGCTTCTCATCTCTATTGTTCTGCAATTCTCTTCTCATCCTCTACTTTATTCTCTTTTATTTTCCTTCTGTTGTTCTACTGCAAATTGAGTGTTGTAATTCCGTTCGGTTGTGGTAATATAATCAGTCAATTATTGAGTAAATTAGGTTGTTTCGTTACTGCTTTCATCCAGAGGTATCTAATAGAGGACCAACAAGTACTCAAGGCGTTCATTGATGATTCAATTTGTGGTTCGATTCAAGAGTTAAATGACTCATTCACCAAATAACTCATTGAGATGTGTGACATAATGATGGACACAATTGCAATCAAAGCGCCAACGTGGACTATCGATGTGACCCAGTGCTGGATATTATTCTCCTGGTGATGATATCGGAGACTCTTAGGCACAAGCGTGCACTGGTGGAGTTTGGCCGGTTTCGTGATGAGACCCAGAGGCTTGGATATTCCAAGAGGAGCGCATTTCGATGCTTACAAAATTGAGGAAGATGAGTGACAGACTGTGGCATCGTTCTACCTCGATGGCGAGGCGCTAGAGTGGTAGTGGTTATTGTGAATCAAACAATTGATTGACTGGACACACTTTGCTGCTAAGGTGAGAATACGTTAGAAACCAATAAGACTTGAGTCGGCAGAGGGACGACTAGAAACACTCCATCAAGTCACCACTGTCTCAAAGCCACAAGATAGATTTGAGGCTATTTCTAATGACATCGATGACTTATCAGACATGCTTCTGTTGAGGCTATTTATCTCCGGGCTTAGGGAATATTTTATAAATTCGGTGTTGAGCCATGAGCCCAAATTTTTTAAGTAGACACTGAACCATGCCCATATCCAGTAGTGGAAGATCCTTGCTGAAAAAGGACCGACCTGGCCCGCCTTCTAGTAAGGGTACCCCTATGTTACCCAATCCTAGTTCCTCTCTATTGTATCCAAATTTAGTTGCCCAAACTAACCGACCGCCATTAAAATGACTCACTCATATCGAGCATCAGACCCGCCGAGAGTACGACCTTTGCTACTATTGTAAAGAAAAGTATACAGGCGTCCACAAATGCAAGACACCACCATATTTGATGCTCCTCACTATCGGGTCCGATGTTGAGCCAAACTTTCCAGAGTTGTTCGTCTCCGATGATATATTTGCCAAATAGATGTAGTGTCTCGAGGTGCGGGAATACTCAGTCATATCTTGTAATGCATTGACCGGTTGGCACTCGTATTCCACACTTTGGTTCCTTGTCCATGTTACCGGGTCACTGGTCCAGATCTTGGTGGATGGAGGCAGTGATCATAATTTTATTCAGGCTCGTGTGGAAAATTTCTTGCAGCTCACGATCGAGCCGATACCCAGTTTTTACATAGTGGTGGGTAGCGGCCAACGTCTTAGGTCTAAAGGGGTGGTATGTCAAGTTTTGCTCACAATACAAGGGAACTTGTCCTTGATCTATATGTATAGGCCTTACATGAAGTAGATGCTGTTCTTGGAGCTTCTTCGCTTTATACTTTAGGACTGGTAATCACTGATTATGCAAAGAGTACTTTTGAATTTAATCACCAGGGAACTTCTAATATCAAGAAGGGATTGGCTTCGCCAATGGCACAACCAATACAATTACATAGACTTCGACGATATACAACCACAGATACACTTTCCTCTTATTATTGTTTGCAGATAGTACCACAACAAGAGCTCATAATGAATAAGTTAAACCTGCTCTTTAGATCTTTTTGGAGTCCTTTACAGATGTTTTCCATAAGCCACAAGGGTTTCCACCAACCAGACCTCAAGATCGCACAATACATTTGATATCCGACACAGAATCAAGTAATGTCAAACCATATCAAAATCCTTACTTATAGAAGTAGGTGATGGAGCAGTTAGTTGCAGAAATGCTCCACCAAGGAGTGATTAGGGACAACACAAGAACATTCTCTTCCCCAGTACTTTTAGTCCGCAAAAAGGATGGGACGTGGAGGTTTTGCATGGACTACAGGGCTCTCAATGCAGTCACTATCCAGGATAGATTTCCTATTCCAAAAATTGATGAGTTATTTGGTGAATTACATGGAGATGTGTATTTCTCCAAACTTGATTTTCTAGCTGGTTACCACCAGATTTGGGTGAGGATTAAGGATGTCGCGAATATAGACTTTTTGATACACGAAGGGCATTACGACTTCCTAGTAATGCCATTTAGGTTATCAAATGCCCTGTCTACTTTTTAGGCCACGATGAATGAAGTGTTTAAACCATATCAGCGTTGCTTCGTCTAAGTTTTCTTTTTGACGATACTCTTGTGTATAGCCCCATATTGGATGAGCATTTGGAACACTTTCATGCAATGTTGGGTCTACTTTGTCAACACAGCATGGTATCAAAAAGGAGAAAATGTCAATTTGGCAAAACCTCAATCGACTACCTAGGTCATGTGATTTCAGCAATGGTTTGAGCATAAGACCGTAAAAGAAGTTCGTAGCTTCCTTGTACTTGAGGGATACTATAGAAGGTTCATCCACCACTATGCCGCAATTGCTCGACCCTTCACAAGCCTACTGTAAAAGGATTATTTTTCTTAGATAACAACTACTGAAGCAGCTTTCGATGCCCTCAAAGGCACACTCAGTACCACACCTGTCCTAGACTTGCCCGACTTCTCTCAAGAATTCAACTAGAGACAGATGCTTGTGGATAGGCTATGGGGTAGAGCTATCACAAATGGGCCATCCAATTGCATATTTTAGCCAAAAGGTAAGTAATAGGATGCAAGGGGCATCGACCTATCACATGGAGATGTTTGCAATTTCCCAGGCAGTTAGCAAGTGGCGCAAGTACTTTCTTGGGAGGAGATTCACCATATACAGAGACCACAAATTGCTCAAGAATTTTACAAATCTAACAATCTAGACCCATGAACAACAGAAGTGGCTGAGTAAATTGGTAGGATTTAATTTCCAGATCATATACCACCTAGGCAAGTTAAGCCAAGCTACTGATGCCCTCTTACGAAATCCTGAGGCTGTTTTCTTTACTATAATTGTATGGGGTTCAAGATACTAAACAAGACACACCCTGAGTTGATAGCACCGCAACAGACCATACAAGACAACAGCATTGCTGACTCAAGATTTACCTTCTGTAACAGTCTCTTGTTTTTTCGGCGTCGCTTGGTCATTCCTGTTGATTCTCTGTTGAGGAAAATAGTGCTCCATGAGTTCCACGACACGGTAGTTTGTGGTCATGAAAGCGCGGCACATACCAATCATAGAATATCTTCTAATTTTTATTAGAAGGGCATGAAAAGGGAGGTTGAGAGTTTTGTGGCTGCTTGCCAAATTTGCCAACAAATGAATGATTCTCACCATTTTCCCTCTGGACTACTTCAGCCTTTTCCCATTCCCTCTATGGTATTTGAGGATATAGCAATGGAATTTATCACAATATTTCCTAGTTCAATGGGTAAATCGACTATCATGACTGTTGTGGATCGACTGTCAAAGTATGGACACTTCATCACCTTGCCATTTTCCTTCACTACACAATCAGTTACGGAGGCCTTTGTAGTGGGGATCATTGGACTCCACCACCCCCAAGTTCGATTGTGACTGACCACGACTCTTGCTTCTTTCATAGTTTTTGGAAGGAACTTAATCGTTTGCAAGGCACTGTCGCGCACCCTTTTTCCTCTCCTTTCGTATCGGTCAAGGTTTTTGACATTATTGGGACAACTCATTTTCCTTTTGGGATGAGGGATGTAAGGATTTGAAGAGTCGTCACCTAACGAATTAAGGTGCGTTAGGGCACCTATTAATGGTCACAATAACACTAACTGAATAACCAGAGATTGGCTAAGGGCTTGAAATTACTCCAAGGGGAAGGTGTTAGGCACCCCTCAGAGTCCACAACTATGGTTCCCAGCCAAACAGACTTTGCGAATTTGAGCAAGTATCAAATAAATAATTAAAGCATATACACATGAACAAATAAAGGTTTGAAAAGATTCACAGTCTAAGCACATATGTGTGGTAAAGTTTCAAAAGATTTACAGTCTAAGCACACATATGTGATAAAGTTTCAATAGATTTATAGTCTAAGCACACATATGTAAGGGATAGGGGAGGTCCTAAGTTGTTTATCCTATAGGATCACATCAAAGCAATTCCCGTTAATCAATCCTCAGTGAGGGGACACACGTGGCATTTGCGCACTGGTCATCATATCCATATCTACCCTTTATCCCATCCCTTAGTGGTTATTTAAGCGAGTTTTATTTAACGATCTCTATGCGTGCTGTTACCCGTCCCTTCCTTGTGGTCCTGGAGGAATTTAGGACCTCTAGATATGGGTAAATCTAGAAAACCCCTAAGATTTTAAAAGGGTAAAATTCTAGGCAACAGACAAGAACAAGTAGGACTTAACAAATAAGTGCAGGAAAAACAATTAAGAGGCCCAAGTTTACCTCCACCGATAATGCACATAAGCAACACGTCTCAAACACAAACAAGAGATAGTTTTATTAGACATGACCCTAAGACATGATATCTAAGTGAATATTAATGCACAAAAATATACAGCCTTGTTTCATAAACTCAGAAATAGGACCCTAATCAATTTGCCTATTGATTTTAAGCTTGTTAGCCTTTAAACAGTAAACACAATCAAACAAAAACATTTTACAGTTTTATAAGGATTAATTACCTAAGGCTTGCCTAGGCGTGAGGCTGTGTAGGATAACAGTGGTCAGAATTATTAAGCAGTTCAAAGGTTGTTTTACCTAAAATATGTTGTTCTAAGTGATGTAAATATGAGAATGCAGAGATTGTTACCGGTTTTATTAAAAGCAAACATGATATTTATACGTGAGACTGTTTTATACCTTTTCATGAATCAGTAGTTTAAACTAGGTGTGGTTAAGCAAATGCAAACTGAATCTTAGAGCATGGTATCTAATATGCAAAATGCAGAATTGTTGACACACAATTTCAGAACTCATAATGCATGGTTTCTAAATGCACAAAAGAGTTACGGAATGATTAAGACATGGTTCTGAGTGCACAAGAGTAACAACTTTTATGTAAACGTTGTGTATTGTCCCAAGAATAGGATTTCTAAGTGATAGACAAAAAACATGGATGAGATGCTGAAACAGTAGATATGAGATCCTAGGGACATGATATCTAGTGTATGTTTAGAATGAATATGTTGGTCCTAAAACATGGATTCTAATGCAAATATAAGTAATATAAAACCTAGGACATGCTTTCTACCCCAATGATATTAATAGAATTATCTAGCTACCCTCCTCATTTTCACTAGCCATCCCCGATGTTAATTTACAAATACTTATTACAGACCAGCTGAATAAATTACATAAATAGATAAAGGAAAGGAGGAAGTCAAGCTATAGGGAGCCTGAAGCAGGCCCAAGTATACCAGATCTTCCATAACCTCAAGTGCCAAAGCCATAGCCAGTCTTATGTCCGGGTGTGTCAGAGTTCCCTAAGGACCTCAAAGATCCTGGGCAGTGCTCACACCCAGATTTCATAACCATAACTGAGTAAGTGCAGTGTGGAAGAGCCAGCCCCAGTGGATCAGAGTTCAGAGGGATCTCACATGAATCCCAAGGAAGTCACACACTAGAGGGGCAGAACCTAAGGGCCTAGGAGTAGAGTGAGAGTGTTTGACATAAGTTTGAAAAGGTTTAGATATGCAAACAGTTTGAAAAGAACTCAGTTTAAGTTTTATAGAAAATATAATAGGTGTTTAGTGGTGAAATAAGTTAGGTAAGAATATTGTAAACACTTGAGGAACCAAACAAACATCAAGGTAACCAAAAACAAACAGGATCAGACGAAAGTCTTTCACACAAGGGCAATGGGAGTTTGGGGACACATAGAGCATATATAGTGAACACATAACAAATAGAAACATAAAAGTTCTTGTAGGGGTTCATGGGATTTGGGGATAGCTAATAATACATATAGATGTATGAACTCCAGAACAAGCAGTGGAGGACATGATCAAGCATAGAATTAGAACAACTTAGGGTAACCGATTACTTTGCAAACATGTGCATACCAGAAACTAAGTAGCAAGTAAACAAACATTCAGAAACAGAGTAAAGTCAAATTTAGACAGACTACAGGTTCATAAACATGCTGATCCTGAAAGGGGTTAAGACATAACCAATGTACTAAGTAAAAAAAATTAACCACATGTTGGAAAGCCAAACAATAGACAAAAACAGATTAATAAAATGATAAACTGAAGCAGTAGGAGAAACACATTGGTTTTAGTAAATCAATATAAATTTCTGTGAATAAACGAAATAGAGATAATATAGGCAAGAAGAAACAAAAATCAGAAACCCTAATAAGCACAATAGGGTAAAAATCACAGACACTCGAAACATATTCATGAGAAACAAATATTCAGACAAATCGAATGAACAAATCAACAAAGACAAACTTAGAACACAAGACTAAAGCCAAACAATTAGGGGTTTTCAACATAACTGATTAGGGTTAAAAGGAAGTTTAACAAATTGATTAAACACATAAGAATCAAGTAATAACACTAAGAAAATCAGCAAAAATCGTTTTGAAGAAAGGTTTTAGAAACCCTAGTTTTGAAGATGAAGAGGCGCTTTGAAAAACCAGAAAGATTCTCATGAAAAAAAAAAGAGTAAAACAACTCAAATATCCTTAGATCTGTTACAGATCTAAAGATTCAAGAGATAAATTAGGGTTCTGAGAGAGACAACCCAGAGATAGAAAGATTTCGGCTTAGAAGCCATAGATTTAGTGATAAAATGTGAAGATCTTACTCAATCGGGCCACGGTGGCCTGAGAACGGCGAGCACATGACCGGGGGTGTGAGTGAGCAGCCACTGGTCCCTTGAGGATCTCAGGGTAGCAAGAGTTCCGGCCATGGGGAGGGAACCATTAGGGCTAGGAGTGGTGGTGAACCACCATAATCAACGTCGAGCAAGCAACGACGGGTGGAAGCCATGGTTAGGGCAGGGGGAGCTTGAGAGAGAATGAGAGGAGTGACGAAGGGTGAGGAAGAGAGAATGAGAGGGTTTGGGGTGGTCTTTAGGTTAAATTAGGAAAGGTTAAATCTGGGCCGTTGATCAAAATTGATTAACGGCCAAGATCTAATCAGAACTGGGCTGGGTAGATTTAGGAATTGGGCTTGGGTTTGGGTTGGTTTAATCAGACGTTTTTTGGATGGTTTAATAGGGGTTTGTTAATTAATTTAGGCTAAAATTGAAATAGGGATGGGATATTTGTTAAATACCAAGATAGTTTAATAAAAATAATTTTATAAAATAATAACAATTATAAAAAATGAATCTTATGCATGAAAATAACTTAAAAAATGATTACTTGGTATTAATAGATATAAAGGACTAATTTCGGGTAAAGAATAACACAATATTATATGCATGTGCTATAATTGCAAAGTTATTGCGATTATAGCCAAAAGGTGCCAAATTGGCTATTTATAAAATAATTTGGCCTTAATAGGACCATAAACAATAAATTAAATCAAGAAATGCTTTTGAAATCATTTGTGATGCATTTTTGTAATTATTTATTTGAAATGAAATATAGACAAATTAATAAAAATGTGGAAAAATTATGGAAAAAAGACCAATTGCTATTAATGCCTGGCTTTTAATGTACATATGCAATTTAAATATTTTGGGAAAAATTGGGTATCAACAGGTACCACCTTAGTTGGATGGCCAATAATAGGTCTTGAACAAATGCGTAGAGCAATATCTTCGTTGTTTTGTGTTTGATTCTCCTAGTAGACGGCTTACGATGTTACCATGGGCAGAGTACTGGTACAACACTTTCTATCATACCTCGGGAACATGACCCCATTTCGAGCTTTATATGGTCAAGATACGCCTAATGTGGCACGATATATCTTGGGCAACAGTCCTAGCAAAGTGGTTGAAGCTTATTTTGTGGATAGAGATGATGTTTTGATTCTTCTTAAGGCTAGTCTCGTATGTGTGCAGAATCACATGAAGAGTCTAGATGAAAAGAGTCGAAGGGAGTTAACTTTTCAAGTGGATGATTGGGTTTATGTTAAACTCAAACCTTATCGTCAGAATACTGTATGCCTTAACAACATCCAAAACTGGGTAGGCACTACTTTGGCCCATTTAAAATTCTTAAACACATTGGAGAGGTTTCTTACTAGTTGGAGTTACCTGAAGCTGCTCGTATTCATCATGTCTTCAACATTTCAATGCTCAAACATTGTGTTGGAGAACCTGCTAAACAAATCACTCCTCTGCATCTTACAGATATGACTTACGTTGGCCCTGATTCTTCTTTGAAACTTGAGGACAAGGTTCCCTTGCAGCGCAGGAGTATTTTTGTGAATCTTCAGAATGACGTGGAGGAAACCTTAGATGCCATCTTGGACCTGTAATATCAGCAAGAGATTGAAGTTGTGAGAAGAAGTAAGCGTGTGAGAGTCCCTTCCAAAAGACTAATTGATTTTGTTATAGGGACTGGGCGATGAAACGTGAAGAAGCAGCATAGGTGCGCAGGGAAAATAATAGGTGCGCAGGGACAATAATATAAAGGACTAATTTCCGGTAAAAAATAACACAAAATTATATGCATGGGCTATAATTGCAAAGTTATTGCTATTATAGCCAAAAGGTGCCAAATTGGCTATTTATGAAATAATTTGGCCTTAATTGGACCATAAAAATGCTTTTGAAATCATTTGTGATGCAATTTTGTAATTATTTATTTGAAATAAAATACTGGACAAATTAATAAAAATGTTGAAAAATAATGGAAAAAAGACCAACTGCTATTAATGCATGGTTTTGAAGGTATATATGCAATTTTAAAATATTTTTGGGAAAATTGGATATCAATAGCTGCCCCTCTTTACCCGAAAAGGATAAAAGAGTTTTCGGGTAAAGATATAGTAAATGGTTCACGTGGGATGATATGGCTCACGACTTTGTAAAGCAATATGAGTTCAACCTTGGAGTCAATCCAGACATGCATAGTCTGTACAAAATAGAGAAAATGCCACTTGAATCTTTCCAGGATTATGCAATCCGATGGAGAGTTGAAGCCTCACAGATTCACCCTCCACTGTCCGAGAGAGAGTTTGTCTCAATCTTCATTGACATCCAAACTAGCATATATTATGAAAAGCTAGCTACTGCGAACGTGCGTAATTTCTCAGACTTGATTAGACTGGGGGACTTTCTAGAAAGCGGCATCAAAGAAGGAAAGGTTAACATGCAAACTATCAATCATGCTTTACAACCCGAGATGATGAAAGATCAGAAGAGTAAAGAGAAGCAAGATGCCTTAGTTGCCATGACTACGCATCAACTGGAACACCATCAAAATCACCACCTTTTGCAGAAACATGCCATCCCTAATGCCCACAACATGCATCTCCAGCCCCATTGCCAACAAAGCATCCAACAACAACATCATCAACCGCAAGTCGCTTCTCACCAATCAAATAAAAGGAAGCCTCGCAACTTTACACCTCTGACTAAATCAATCTCTAGCATATTCGCTCGATTGAATGCCTCAGGAATTATGCAACCAAGAAAAGGAAGAATTTTCAACCCTTCACATCCATCATTTAACCCTTCCAAATATTGTGCTTATCATTCAAACGCTCAAGGCCATGATACAGAAGAATGCCTAGCATTAAAACATAAGATTCAGAATTTGATTGATGTTAACAAATTGCGAGTGCACCTACCAGTTAGAACAAACATCTCAAATGCAACTAGCAGCAGTACAAGCAATACACCTAGCGTGTTTGGGCATCCGAAGAAGAAATGTCGTCTGAACGAAGGGCAAGACTAGTTTGCCCTACCTTGTTGGCATTATTATTCTGCTGCTATCACTCTATGAGTTGCTATATTTTGTAACCATGCCTTACTTTTTAAATGAACTACGTTTCGACCTGATTCCCGTTTAAGAGGGGATACGTAGGCAGCCCTATGGGTTCGGTCTCATCATAATGAAAATCCTATTAACCCCAAAATCCAAAACCGGGGCAGATGTTGCAGAAGGACCCTTCATTATTTGGCAAAGCAGAAAATGAAATCTCAAGCTACATATTTGTTACTAGCACAACAGTAAATTCCAGGATGCCATAGCAACAAGTTGTAGATTCAAAGCAAAACTTTGACGTTCAATGCAAGGCAACCACTTTCTTTTATACCAACGAATTTTCTTTAAGTGATGCAGGGGAATATTTTAGCTATTCTTGAACAATATTACACGTTATCGCAAAGCTCGGCACCAAGGAAGAAGTCGTTAGATTCATGCAAAGCAAAGGATGAAGCCAAGCCAACACAAATCAAACTTTTCAACTTATATATTATTTTTTTCTTTGAGTGCAGGAATTTATTAATAGTAAAACTTCAGTATGAAGATCCAACAACTGTTAGCATTGCACCAGAAACATACACTACTACAAAGGCATTGCATCAAGTACTCTGCATCGCACCATTTGCTATTGCAAATTTATTGCACCAAGCTCTCCGCATTGCACCATCAATATACGTTACTTCGAAGTAACCATAGCAAGCTCTCTGCACCGCATTGCAAATCAAGCATCGCACCAAGATTTTTCACCGCATTATACAACTACAAATCAAGCATCGCACCAAGCTCCTGCACCGCACCAATGTTTGAAATTGCGAATCAAGTGTCATGCATCCAGGTTCGTCCACCTAATAATAGGACAAAAAGGTTGTCCACCTAATAATAGGACATGAGGTAGTCCGCCTGATAATAGGACATGAGGTAGTACACCTAATTAATAGGACACGAGGTTGTCCACCTAGTAATAGGACATGAGGTAGTCCGCCTGATTAATAGGACATAAGGTTGTCCGCCTGATTAATAGGACATGGGGTCGTCCGCCTGATTAATAGGACATGAGGTCGTCCGCCTGATTAATAGGACATGAGGTCGTCCGCCTGATTAATATGACATGAGGTCTTTCGCCTGATTAATAGGATATGAGGTCGTCCTCCTGATTAATAGGACATGGGGTCGTCCGCCTGATTAATAGGACATGGGGTCGTCCGCCTGATTAATAGGATATGAGGTCGTCCACCTTCTTAATAGGATATGAGATCGTCCGCCTGATTAATAGGACATGAGGCTTTCCGCCTGATTAATAGGACATGAGGTCGTCCGCCTGATTAATAGGACATGGGGTCGTCCGCCTAATTAATAGGACACGAGGTCGCCCGCCTACTTAATAGGATATGAGGTCGTCCGCCTGATGAATAGGACATGAGGTCGTCCGCCTGATTAATAGAACACGAGGTAGTCCACCTGATTAATAGGACATGAGGTCGTCCACCTAATAATAGGACATGAGGTAGTCCGCCTGATAATAGGACATGAGGTAGTTCGCCTGATAATAGGACACAAGGTTGTTCGCCTGATAATAGGACACAAGGTTGTTCGCCTGATAATAGGACACAAGGTTATCCATCTGGTCATAGGATATTAAGGAATTTGCTAATAATAAACTTCAACATGCAAATTCCCAAATTATTGGCACCGCTTCTTGAATATTTTCTTCTGTAAAGGCACTGTATCAAGCTCTCTGCACCATGGATTTTCGCTACTGCACCAAGCTCTTTGCATCGCACCTTGAATATTGTTATTATAACTCTGGCATCAGATCAAGCTTTATGTGCCATATCAAGCTCTTTGCACCGCATCACACCAATCTTTGTAATTACAAATCAAGCACTACATTTCAGGCTTGTCCACCTTTAAATAGGACATATCGGGTCTATCCGCCCTCAAATAGGATATCGGGTCTATCCGCCCTCAAATAGGATATCGGGTCTATCCGCCCCCAAATAGGACATAGAGGTTAATCCTTTCTTAAAAAAGGACATTAATTTATTTTGACCCAAGTGGTCACAATTGCATAAGCATTGCCGAAACATATTATCTTTCATAAATCATTGCCAATGCATTTATTTTCATAAGCTTTTCATATGGCATTGCAATCATGAAATACGTTACCACAAATTATATTTTTATATGTTTGCGCAATAAATTCACATTTATCATAAATTGACGCCTAAATATTATTTTCATAATATTATTATGGCATGGTGCATCTTATTTCCTGACGAATTGTCTAGCATGTCAAGCTTTGTAGGAAATATAGCACAACGTGGAACTATATCTTAGCAGTGAACTGGGGCAATTTGTTAGGGAGGAATACCAAACTCTCCAACAAAGGTCAAGGATCTACTTCGAACTCCACTCGGCCTCGCTCTAAAAAATTCTAATCAAAATTCTTATTTCAAACATCTTTTCCTATCATGACCAACCTAGTGTTAACACCCGATGTCTCCATAATCCGACACTGGGGCAGCATTTTTAGGATCGGTATCACTCATTGAGTCCTACTCCAAGGTACCATAAATCTTGAACTACATATGGCCTGATTCTCGTGAAACCCGAGATATGTAGGCAACTCGATACCGGAGCTCGACCGCAATTTTGTTTTTTTATGTCCCCTTTGTCCCATTTCAACCTTGATGGTCGGGACAAAACTGGCTACTAAGTCAATTTCTTTACCCGAAAACTCCTACATCGTCTCCGGTCAAAGAGGGGCAGCTGTTGACACCCAATTTTGTCCCTCCATTCTTCTAAGTAATTTTCTTGAGCTCCTAAGTTACTAATAAATTAAATACCCTATTCTTGCTATTATTATTATTATTATTATTATTATTATTATTATTATTATTATTATTATTATTATT
>ML286869.1:18314-47501 GCA_005239495.1 Nicotiana undulata | reverse complement strand
CCCCCCCCCCCCCCCCCCCATTGCCCATATAGCGACTCCCGGTGCTACTAGCCCTTTGGTCGAGTCGTTCATCCCCTTCCCCATCTAGCATATAGATGCTTGTTTTCACAGCACCCTCCCCTCCACCCCCCCACCCCCCCCACCCCAAACATTATTCACCCTTTACCTAAACCTATACCACTTTGTTCTAGATATACTTGCTCTCCACTAACTTTAAACAACAGTATCCTTGATTACCGATCCAAACAAAAAATTATCATTCTTCTACTTCATTTCTGATCTCAAAAGAGACGCTAACTAAATGAAAAGAAGGGAAAGCACTAGGGGAGGAGGAAGGTGGGTAGTTTTGCTTGAAATGCCTTATTCCCCCTTACATTCAATGGGAAATGTGAGAGAGAATAATTTTGCTAAAGTTTTATAACCATAGGACTAATAATGCTAAAAACTCTAAGGGACTAAAAATACGATTTGGATCTTTGGCACAACTTAAAAGGCTTCTCAATCACAGCCCATAAGAATACAATGAAAACAGACTGCATTGTCTTCAAGTTTAGATCTTAACAACTATAATTAGAAACAAATAATAAAACTCATGATTACAAGAAGAGATCCAATTTAACTTGGCCATAAAGTGGAAAAGCTCTTGCACTAATCAACTTGACAAGGTGCGCCTACAATCACGACGGGTATAGAGAGCATGCAAATGAAGACCTTATCGTATATTGGCCATCTTCACCTTTCAATTCTGCATGATATAGCTATGCTCTTTATATACTATGCCTAAAGGAATGTTTTCAAGGAAACTCTTGACGTACGTAAAGGTGTTACTACGTAAAATAAATATACATGATGCAATACTGATATGTAACAATTCTTTAAGAATTGATGCTTGTCAGTTGTCTATGTTTAAGGAAGTAAATGGAAAAACAACCACAAGACCACAACCAACAACATCAAGGGGTTGTGCAGATGGCAGTTCAGATAAGAAAACCATAATCAATTTGGATGCTCAATGGGGGACTAGAAACAAGACCATGCTTCAGTTCTCCAATACTTGGTAGGTGGACTAAGCAAGAGATTAGGTCGGATTAAATTTATTGCAAAAGAAGGAATATATATATATATATATATATTAGTGGCTTTGTATATTGAATCATTCAGTTAACTGACTACACCTCAATCCCAAACTAGTTAAATTCAATTAAATGAATCGTGTGCTCCATTCTCCTCTATTTATGCTTGTTCTGCTTCACTACTAAATCATTTGTCTTGTAAGGCAAAAGTAGAGCAGTGGCGGAGGCAGGATCTTCATGAAGGGGGTTAAAAAAAAATTGTAGCTAGTGGGAATTGAACCTATGACCTTATCAAGGTTTTGAACCCCCTTGACCACTAAACTACACTTATGAGTTGTGTTAAGAGGGTTCAAAACTTAATATATAGAGGTAAAAAATAGATTTTGCCTTATATATACAGTGTAATTTTTCGGCGAAGGGGGTTCGGGTACCCCTTCCGCCCCCCTAAATCCGCCCCTGAAGTAGAGGTTCTCTAGATCACACTTATTTCACATGAACTTACAAAACTAGTTGGGTCCGTTTTCTTTTCTTTTTCTTAACATGGAAAAAATAACATACTAGTGTAATCCAACAAGTGGTGTCTGGGAAGGGTACGCAGTGTGTACGCAAACCTTACCCTAACCTTATGAAGGTAGAGAGGATATTTCCAAATATTTCGAAAAACGATTACCATTTTTGACCGAACAAGCTACTTAATTGCTTAGCAATATTAGAAAACCCAAAGCGGGCATGCATAAATGGAGATAATTGATTATGGAAATATGCAGGATAAACAACTAAATCAGTAAAAGAATGTATTGCATATCGTTAACATAGAGGTAAAAGCTGAACAAAAATATATTTGCATATTTCATATAAATGAAGGCACAAATTTTGCCTCATATGGTGACTAGTATTATCTGGTCTTATGACAACAAATCAAATGTCTCTACTTAATATTACAGACAACTTTAACTACAAAGAGGATGCTTCAGAACCTATACACTCAGAACAAGGATACATTACAGGAAATCGAAATGACTTCAGATGTATCAGCATGAAGACGAGAGTTCAAAGAAAGGAACTTACAGTAAATTTTATGTACAGAGATAGCAGAAGAGAAATACAACTATCATTCTTTCCAAGTATAAGGAGCACGTTCAACAACCAGGTAATCTTGCCTGATATCTTTGACTACCCGAATCTCATCATCAAGGTATACAGTCTCAAACCTATACAAGAAGTTACTCAAACCATCACTGAACACGAACGAAACAAAAGTGATTTGAATTCAAGCAAGAGAGTGGAGGAAAAGAGAAAGAAAAATAGAAAAAGGAAAGAAACAAATGTTTGGGACAAAGAACAAAAACCAAATGCGTGTGGCAGAACTTTGAAAGGCACTTAAACTCCGAAAAAACACTATACTAAATTCCAATCAGATATATGGGAAACTCCTAATATACCAAACATCACTTAGTGGAATATAAAATGCTGTTGATCAAGACAATAAACGAGCAAAGAGAAACACTTACCACCCTTGTCCAAAAGGTGGCAGAGGAAACTCCCAATTTTTTCCACGCAGAACTGCACTTGTGAATCTGCATCATAGCAACAACTGTCAATAGACCATGAAATAGTTCCGAAATACAAGAAAACTTCCATGAGAGGTAAAATGTTCTCATTTGTTTCAAGAAATTTGTCAATAATCTGATGTCTAGTACTATAGCAGTTTGTATATGACACTCCTAACTTCTGAAGTCAATTACACAGAGAACCAATTCGCAAAAAACTACTAATACGCCTTAACCCAAAACTAGTAGGGGTCGGCATATGAATCATCACTATTGATTCTGCTCCATTTGAACACGTCGCTTTCGAATATGTGCTTCTTTACACACCCCAGAAAATTACCCGTTACCATTAGCATTAAATTCAGAGAATCCTATGCTAAATTCAGGGGTGTAGCCATTAGCGGAGCTAGGATTTAACTACATGGATTCAAAATATAAAGAATAAACACATGAGGAAGCCAAGGGAATTCAACGTATATAATATATTTATACATTAAAAGAATATCTACACAATATAATTTTCCGGCGAAGTGGTGTCATTTAAATCCTCTTGGGCAAGGGTAGCTACGAAACCCTGCATCGTAGCTACCTTTTGGCGAAGAGGGTTCAATTGAGTCCCTTTCGCCTAAAAACTACACTAATATAGATTTTGGATTATCATACTTTCTCTCCTCTACTAGTCTAGAACTCAAGGTACTGAGACTGGTTTCCTTTGCAAACCTCGGAAAACATGTATATATGGCATTTGTTCATGAAAAGTTTATTGAAATCCTGCAAATTAGAAAGACATTTGTAATCTTGTAAAAACAAAAGTTTGTTCTAGTATTTTCAACAAATCCATACATTTTTTCCCCAAAATCTACTTACGAAGAAGTCGTCTGATGTACTTTCCAAATACTCTATTCGTTCCAATTTATGTGACATAGTTTGACTTTGTACGGAATTTAATAAAGAAAGACTTCTAAAACTTATAATCTTAAATATGCCATAACAGTTGTCTGGTATAAGTTATACTCAAGAGTGTGCCTAGTGGTCAATGGAGTGGGTTGAGAACCACAAAGTTTCAAGTTCAAATCTCGGCCGAAGCAAAAACACTAGGTGATCTTTTTTCTATTTGTTCCAAGCCTTAGTGGACAACGCTATCAAGTACTTGTGTTGGTGGGAGGTATCGGTGAAATTAGCCAAGGTAAGGTCAAGCTGGCACGGACACCACGGTCTGCCTACAAGATTTTTAAAACTTGTCATCTTAAATATTGACATAACATTTACGTTGCTATAAAAAATTTCAATATGGGTAAGATGAAAATTTTAAAATTAAATGTTTCAAAATTTATAAAGATGATAGTAGGTAAGAAGATGATAGAGAAATATATAGTGAGACCTGAAATTCACACGTTGAGAAGAAGCAACATGGATAGTGGAGCGAACAAAGAAGACACCATCAGGGGGGAAAGTAATAACATTATTAAGAGTCCCTTTTTCAACATCAATAACTTGGAGAACATCACCAGCTTTAGTACCGAAAAAGGGAGCAGCAGTTTTAATAATATAAAGTTGTTCTTTCTCCGTAGTCCAAAGCAAACGCCAGGTGGCCGAAAGGGAGGCGTCAGTGGTGACAGTGTCACGTCCGATAGCGGCTAAATCGTCAATTGCGCTGATTATTTCAGAGAGTTTTTGCGGGTCGGATTGAGTCTTGAGGCCACGGTCTTGGTCAGAAATAAGGCGAAGGAGATTGTCCTTGGCGGAGAGGGATTGAGATGAACAATGGATTTTGTAAGATTTTGGATTAGAAGGGAAGTGCATAAAGAAATTAGGAGTGGCGGGAAGGGAGAAGCAGGTTGCCATTTTTGCAGTTGAGGGAGAAACAAGTGGCCCTTGTGAATTTGTGTGTGTTACTGTGTGTGTGAAGTAATTACATGAAACGTACAAATTCAAGTAGTTCCTCGACTTCCCGTTTGGACATAAAAAAAAAAAAAATTCACTTTTTTTCGATTTTATTTTATTTTTTTTCGAAATCAGTGTTTGGTCATAAAAATTTTGCAATTTTCATTTGAAGATGACTTTTGAAATTTTTCGGAAATTTTGAAAAACTCCGAAAAAGTATTTTTCAAAATTTTTCACTTAAATCACTCACAAAACTTCAAAAACAATCCAAAATAACATTCATGTCCAAACACAACTCTAATTTTCAAATCATGTTAAATTGTGATGTAGGTTGTTTGAATCATGTGCAAATAACCTTAAAATATAAATATCTCAGATAAAAATTACATAACATTACATATTAATTATGAAGTAGGATGTGAAATTATTATTCAAATCTCGTAGTGCATAACCTTTTTTTTATATTTGTAGCAACCTAGCCCCTTGATTTTAGTCTTGCATTTTGTTTCGCGGAAGAGTCAAAATACGAGCAAATCACCCAGACAAGTACGGAAGAAACTGGTACCCAAATAGGTACGGAAGAAGGTAGCCATGAGAAGGTAAACCAAATAATTACAGAGGCAGCATCAAAACATACGGACATGGATTCCAGACCCGATGTCATTCAGGAGCCAGAAGATGATGAGCATATTAAAACAACTACTGAGGAGCTCGAAGCTATTCCATTGTTCGAACAAGAGCCTGACCAAAAAGTTCACATAGGCACGAGGCTAAGTCCCAGCAGACGAGGTAAGTTAATTTAATATTTAAAGGCTAACGCAGATTGTTTTGCTTGGTCCCATTCGGACATGACAGGTATACCTCTGGAAGTGATGACTCAAAAACTAAATGAAGATTCATTCTTCGTATCTGTCAAGCAAAAGAAAAGAAAGCAAGGACCATTCAAGAACCAAGTGATCGATGAAGAGGTCCAGAAACCCTTGAAAATTGGTTCAATACATGAGGTAAAATATCCTAATTGGTTAGCTAATACTGTAGTGGTACCCAAAAAGAATGGTAAATGGAAAGTATGCGTAGATTACACGGATTTGAATAAACCATGCCCTAAAGACTCATTTCCATTACCACACATAGATCAAATGATTGATGCCACTGTAGGTCATGAATTGCTAAGCTTTCTAGATGCGTATTCTGGTTATAATCAAATAAAAATGGATCCCTCCGACGAGGAAAAAACTTCCTTTATTACAAACAGGGGGACTTATTGTTACAAAGTCATGCCTTTTGGCCTGAAAAATGTTGGAACCACGTATCAAAGGCTAGTGACCAAGATGTTTCAGGAACATTTGGGGAAAACAATGGAAGTATACATTGATGACATGCTGGTGAAATCAACACAAGTGGAAGATCATTTTCAGCATCTTTCAATCACCTTAGAAATCCTGCGCAGGTATAACATGAAACTAAATCCAGAAAATTGCGCCTTTGGCGTTTTCTTGTATCAAATAGGGGTATAGAAGTAAACCCCGCTCAGATTAAAGCTATTGATGAAATACCCAATATATTTACGAGAAAAAAAGAAGTTCAAAGACTAACAGGAAGAATTGCAGCCTTAGGAAGATTTATCTCTAGGTCTTCGGAGAAGAGTTTTAAATTCTTTTCAATTCTAAAAAAGCAAAATTAGTTCGAATGGACTGTAGAATGTCAACAAGCTCTCAAAGATCTGAAGGCCTATCTATCAAAACCCCCGTTGCTATCTAAGCCAAAAGAGGGGGAAAGGCTGTATGTCTATCTTGCCGTTGCAGAAATTGCCGTGAGTGCAATACTGGTAAGAGAAGACAAAGGTAAAAAATCTCCAATTTATTGTATAAGCAAGTCTTTATTAGATGTTGAAACTAGATATCCTCATCTAGAAAAATTAGCCTTAGCTCTAATCATGGCAGTTAGAAAGTTAAGACCATATTTTCAATGTCATCCAATCACTGTTGTGACCTCGTACCCATTGAGAAATATTTTGCATAAACAAGAGTTATCAGGGAGATTAGCTAAGTGGGCAATAGAATTAAGTGAACATGACATAATATTTCAGCCTAGGACTGCAATAAAGTCTCAAATTTTAGCTGATTTCGTTGCTGATTTTAATACTAGCATAATCCCTGAAGTGGAAAAACAGTTACAACTCTAACGGGGCTAATCCAGGAATATGGACCCTATTTACTGACGACTCTTCTAATGTAAAAGGAGCCGGTATGGGAATTGTTTTAATATCACCTACGAGTGAAAACATACGACAATCCATTAAATGTTATCCCATAACTAACAATGAAGCAGAGCACGAAGATGTCATTGCAGGGCTTGAACTGGCACGAGAACTCTCAATTGAGCTGATCGTGATTAAAAGTGACTCTCAACTAGTGGTGAACAAGAATTAGGGGACTTATACCTCTATAGAGGCTAGGATGCAACAATATCTAGAAAAGGCTCGAGACATAGCAAGGAAATTACGGACATGGAAAGTTACGCAAATACCCAGGGAGGAAAATGCAGAAGCAGATGCATTAGCTAACATCACAGCAGTTACCGACGTAACAAATAAAGACAATGCAATTGTCATACACCTATTTTATTCAGCAATTGACCAGGACAAAAATGAGGTAACATTTAACAACTTAACCTGGGATTGGAGAAACGAAATTGTAAATTTTTTGCAAAACGGTACCGTACCAGAAGATAAAAAAGGAGCTCAAGCACTTCGCCGGAAAGTTGCACGGTACTGCCTAGTTCGTGATGCCTTATACCGTAAAATGTTTGGAGGTCCCCTAGCAAAGTGCCTTGGACCCAATCAAACGGAGTACGTAATGCAGGAAGTACACGAAGGACACTGCGGAAACCATGCAGGAGCGAGATCCTTAGTCAAAACCCTAATCAAAGCAGAGTACTATTGGCCTAAAATGGAGGAAGATGCTGAGAACTTCGTAGCCAAATGCGACAAGTGTCATCGATATGCTAATAATATGCACCGACTGACAGAATTACTCCACCCAGTGGTGTCACCATGGCCATTCATGAAATGGGGCATGGACATAGTGGGACCCCTTCCCCCAACTAAAGGAAAGGTACAGTTCTTACTCATATTAACTGATTATTTCACAAAATGGGTGGAGGCAGACGCTTTTAAACAGGTGCGAGAAAAATTAATGAAAAGATTCAAATGGCGACAAATAATATGCCGCTTTGGAATACCAAAGGAGATCGTATGTGACAATGGCCTGCAGTTCATAGGCTCACAAACCACAGAATTCTTCGAAAGCTGGAAAATCAAACGAATCACTTCGTCACCATACCACCCCGAGGCTAATGGGCAAGCCGAGTCAACAAACAAAGTCATTGTCAACAACCTAAAGAAACGGTTGGAAAAAGCCAAGGGAAACTGGCCTGATGAGCTACCGACAGTATTATGGGCTTACAGAACTACTACAAAAATAGCCACGGGAGAAACGCCATTCGCACTTGTTTACGGTTCAGAAGCTTTAATACCGGTGGAAATCGGCGAACCAAATACAAGGTTCACAACAGCAACGAAAGAAACAAACAACGACGAGTTAAGGACAAATCTGGATTTGCTCGAGCAAAGGAGAAAAGTTGCACTAATACGTATGGCAGCCCAAAAACAAATTATAGAGCGATATTACAACAGAAAAGATCACCTCAGATATTTTAAAATTGGGGACTTCGTTCTCCAAAAAGTCTTTCAATCAACAAAGGAAGCTGGTGCAGGAAAGCTAAATCCAAATTGGGAAGGACCCTACAAAGTCCGTGGCATCGCTGGAAAAGGCGCTTATGAGTTGGAGGCTATGGACGGCAGAATCTTACCAACTAGTGGGAATGCTGTTCATTTGACTTCTGAGTAAAAAGAATACCCCCGATCAGGTATCATTGCGTTCGATTTTACTTTTGTACAGTTAAAATTATACTAACCATTTTAGATGATAGGCAAAAAGCTAACCCATCACCAGATGATGATATTAGACCTGCATAGACACGAGGAAGTAACTGAATTCTCGGTCTAGGGTTACAACTTTCTGATGGACGTTTTTAAGGGTTAAGCAGTCATCATCTAAAACTATGTACCTTCGAGTCCCGTATGTTTTTCCTTTTCAGGAAAAGGACCACAAAGAAGGAATAGTCAAGTGCTCGAAATTTTATTCTTCAAAGCTCAAACACTTGGGGGACTATACAGTATGGAAGGCAAAGAAGAAGCAAAGAAGACTATCAAAAAGTCAAAGCTCAAGCCTGAAGATCCAGTTTCCCAACAAGTCAAGTACTATGAGCAAAATCAAAGAGCCAAAGACAAAAACACAAAGCCTAATTCAGAAACCTTCGAAAAACACATTCGTAAATGTAAACGAATGTTTCAAAAAACATATTCGTAAATATAAACGAATGTTCAGGTTAAAGGCAGAATATTAGTTACGGGTGAAAATGCACATCCTAGTACTTATTCAGAAAACTGTTGTGAATGAAAACAACTACGGATGAAAAAGCATTACCCGTGTATTCATTTAAAAACCGTTGTCAATAAAAACAGTTATGGATAAAAATTCATACCCTTATATTTAAAAAATTTTATAAACGAAAACAATTATCCCCTTGTATTAATTCGAAAAAAACTGTTGCAAAATAAAAATAGTTACGAAGTACAAGTTCATATTAAATCTGTTGAAAAAAAAACAATTACAAATGAGTTATGGACGATACACAAACACATGTAAAATGTTATGAAAGTTTGAAATGGTACAAAAACTTTCTTCAAAATATTGTTAAGAAAAACATGTGAAATTCCTATCTCTCTTTTGTATATTTACACCATTATGAAGTTGAGACGTCTTCTTTATTAAGTGTCGATCAAAAAAGGGCCCTCTTTTATAAATCGTGCCTATTACGAAAAGGTACAAAAAATCTAAGCATTTTTTAATGCAAAGTCAGAAACTCAGAGGTAAACCAAAAACCTCAAAAAGAAAGCATGCAAAGACTTAAGAGTGAAACAAAAACTCAAAGAAAGCTAAAGTCATGCTAATATTGATATTAATATATTACGTCAAAATAAACTAAGTGTTAACTTAGTATAAGCCGGATTAGTTTATACATTGATTGCCCCTAAGTTGTCAGTTGGGGACTTACAAAGGATCCAACTTTACCCCCGATGGGACTGGGGGTAACCACTAATTGTTGCAAATAAAAAAAAGAACCAAGTTATTAAACTTTTCTAGATGGGGGGTTGTCTTCTCTGGCATGAGGAGCGGCTTGTGATGGAGAGACACGAGCAACAGGGACCTCAACCTCAGGTGAAGAGAAATTCTGACTTTGCTGAGACTTCTCAATCGTCTCTCTGGTTTTATCAATTTCGGCTTCCAAGTCAAAACCCTCTTGGCCCATTTCCGTCAATGTCAAGACGGGCATTCAGATAAGCCCAGCTAACATCGACGGTTGCTTTGTCTTCAAGATCTTCATAATCCTTCTCCCACTGTTCAGCTTCATCTCTTAACTCCACGGCAGCATCGTGAGAGGCTTGTAAAAGAGCGAGGGATCTTTCCAGAAACTGGACCTTAAAAGAGTTATAGAGGTCTTCCTGGGTTTGGGTGAGCAATTGTACAAGTTCACCAGAGTACACCTCCTTCTGGTCCAACAAAGCCTTCATGCTCCTAATCTCCTCTGTGGCACGGGAAAGCTGCTCTGCAAATGAAGACTCTAAGACACTTTTGTCATTACCTGCCTGGTTCGAATACGCCTTCTCAACGGCAAGTTCTGCTGCCATAACCCTAACTTACTAATCCAAGGTACACTTTTCCTCCTCCACTGCCTCCATGTCAAGTTGTAGACTCTCGTACTGCTCCTTCCAATTATCAGCCTCAATTTGGAAGTCCTTTATTGTTTGCTCCATCTGAACGACTCTCTTCATTAACTCTGTGCCTACAAGATTGATCTACATAAAAAGATAAATTATATATAAGAATATATATAAGTACATATGAAGGGAGAACAAGTTTACCTTTAAAGACGAGTGCACAATCTCGTTCATCCAAGTCAGGGAGTTGTGGCTTTCCATCTTAGACTTCTCAGTCGGGCCTATTAATGGCTTTACCATACATCAGCCTGACCCGACTTTTTCAAGAGGCTGCCCGCCGCTGGAACCTCTATTGTAACTTGATTCATCAACCCCCTTCTGGAAGACCCTACTTCTAAATAGAAGGCACGGAAGCGGGGGAGGGTGAATGAGCCACAGACGGAGCAGATTGAGGAACAGAAACAGAAATGGGAGCAGGAGGAGAAATAACAGCCATGGGAGCAGAAACATCAATGAGAGAAATAGAAGGAAGTTCCTTAGGAGCAGGAGGAGAGAAAATAGTAAGGGGGGCTTCATCAGAAATGGTACCAAAACCGTGGTGGAACAGGAGATCAATGGATTCACGAACAGGAGAGGGAGTTGCATCCTCGGGGGCAGAAAGTTTGGATTCATGCACGGGAGGATCAATAACAGGTGTAGACTCATCGTCGAAGACCACCTTCCTCCTACGTGACATATGGACCAGCGAACCCTAATCTTCCTCTTCTTCCTCTAAGGTCCTGGACCCACTTGCTTTTCTTTTCGACGAGGAGGAACCAACAATGATCTCTTGGGCCTTAGCCAGGGACGCCTTGAGGCGGACACAGCCGCAGCAGAAATTCCACGAGCAGGAAACCCTAACAAATGAAAGGGATCAGATAAAGCTCAAAAAGGGAAGAAGTAAAAACAAAAAAAACTTCACTTACCGTGGGTCTTAACCTTCCAACCAAACCTCCGAGAGAGGTACTTCCATGAACGTTCTTCTAAAGGAGCAATCAACAAGAGTTTTTCTAGCCAATCACGAAAACCGAAGACATTCTCAACGGTTCTCATGGTTGCTGCAAAGGAAAAAGAAACAGTCACGGTACTGATAATTTATCAAAAGAAAAGGAAAGTAAAGTGAGCAAAACTATACTCACGTGCAAAAGTTCCACTTCTCAGGGAAGGGGAGATTTTCTTCACCTACTAAACCTGCAGTAGGGACAAAAATATACCGGACATACCACCCTCGGTCTTTGTCATCATCTGGAGTAACTAACACCCTTTTACTCCTGGCCGCGAGAGTAAACACTCCTTGGCGGAACAACATTGGAGAATAGAGGTGAATAAGATGATGAAAAGTAAAGGGTACGGAAGAAAAATTTGCCAAATACCTAAGGCACGCGACAACCCGCCAAACAAGAGGACCGACTTGTCCCATATAAACTTTGATGAATCGACAAAACTCGATGATAACAGGGTCGATAGGAGGCTTGAATCCTAATGTGAAGGGATAAGTATAGACATAATAATACCCAGTCTTTTAAGAGGTTATTCTTTGGTTATCGTTAGGAAAAGTAACAGGAAAATCAGGCTTCCAATAACAATCCCTGCGTACGAGAGACACAAAACCCTCTGTTATTTGGGTTGGATAAAGGTCAGCACTTTCATGCGAAGACATTGAAGAAAGATGCTCACTCATGGCTTGATTATCCTTGGCAAAAGAAAACTCCGCAGGAACTATCTCATCGACCCTCGGCTTACGAAGCGGTTCATTGTGTTCTCTACTCTTTGATGAAGATCTATAAGCCCTATCCCTTGGAGAAGATAAAGAAACAATAGACCTAGAAGAAGATGGGGGAGTAACATGAGAAGAAGAAGAACCCCCTGAAGGAGTAGAACCTAAGCTCCTAAGCCTACCGCCTCTCCTACTCTATGTAGGAGCAGGAGAAAGAGTCAGTTCATCTACAATGATGACCTTTTTAGATTGCTGGTTTGAAGAAGACATATTTACGAAGATGAAGAATTTACAAACAAAGAATGGATGATTAGAAGTTTTTCGTGAAAGTAAAGAAAGGAAAAGGGGTATTTATACTCGAAGGCAACCGTCAAAGAATGAAAAAAATAGTAATGTGAAAGTCATAATTGAAGCTGTCACTTCGTGACTGATGCAGCCGCAAAAAGCCTTAAAAGGCGCTGAACAATTGCAGAACCAATCCGGGAATGCCAAGTGGCACGAGCATTAAATGGAAGTGACAAGCGACACCTACATTCAGAGACGGATGCAATGGTACGAGTGAAGCGACGACAAAATATTCCCGCCATAAATGAGTATCCACTTACCAAATATTAGTCGATAATTAAATGGTAAGTGGGGGGACTATCTGTATTGGTAAAAATAAGCTTTACACGTGTAATAATTATGGTGACTCAGCAATCTATGTGGAGCAATGAAAACATGACAACTGGACGAGGCTTTATGAAGAGGTACGAGATAAAGAGGAACGGAATAGCATACCCACGGTGTAATTAGATACGGGAATCTCAACCTGATTGAGAAGATGAAGAGACACGGTCAGAATGAATCAAGGCAGAATAAAGGGCAGATACGAGGATCTTCAATTAATGAGTCAAACGTTACATAATCTTCACGCAACAGTTACGATTAATCATTGTAACGTTACAGTAATGACATTATTAGTCATTAATGCTCAATCACTGAAAAGAATAGACGTTATATTAAGAAATTCCCTATAAAAGGGAGTAAAATATAACTTGTAAGGAAACGTTCGAACCGCTATTACAATATACTTACTTTTTACGCATCTTACTGCTTTCTATTTACGAATTTACTTACAATTATTAGCATATTCTTTGGTTATCAGAAACCTGTGTTCTTCTTAAATAGCTTTGGCAGAGAATCTAATTCTTTGGTTAAACAGAAATATCAAAGCATTTTTCAATGCAAAGTTAAAAACTAAGGGGTAAAACAAAAACCCTAACGAAAAGCATGCAAACACTTCAGAGTAAAACAAAAACTCGAGAAATAATAAGTCATGCTAATATTAATATTAATATTAATATTATGGCAAAAAACTAAGTATTAACTTAGTTCAAAGCCAGATTTGTTTATACAATGGTTGCCCCTAAGTTGTCAGTTGGGGAGTTATAAGAACCAAACTTTACCCCCAAATGGGACCGAGGGTAACCACCAATTGCTCCAAAGAAAAAAGAGAAAAAAGAGACCAGGTTCATTAAACTCTTTCACTAGATGGGAGGATTATCTTTGCTGGTAGGAGGAGCGGCTTGAGATGGCGAGGCACGAGCAGCAGCTTCATCATGGACCTCAGCTTCAGGTGATGAGAAATTTTGACTCTGTCGAGACTTTTCAATCGTCTCTTTGGTCTTGGCAATTTCAGCTTCCAAGTGAAAATTCTCTTGGCCCATTTCCGTCAATGTGTCAAGTCGGGCATTCAAATAAGCCCAACTAACATCAACAAGTGCTTTGTCCTCAAGAGCCTCATAGTCTTTCTCCCATTGTTTAGTATCGTCTCTTAGCTCATCTCTCTCAGCCAAGGCAGCATCATGAGAAGCCTGCAAAGGAGCAAGGGGTCTTTCCTGAAATGGGATCTTGTCTGAAGATTTACGGAGGTCTTCTTGGGTTTGAGTGAGCAATTGCACGAGTTCACCAGAGTAAGCCTCCTTTTGATCCAATAAAGTCTTCAAGCTCCTTATCTCTTCAGTAGCATGTGAAAGCTTCTCCGTAAAGGAAGACTCCAATATGCTTTTATCCTTACCTGCCTGATTTGATGATGCCATCTCAACGGCCAGTTCCACTGCAATAACTCTGATTTGCTGCTCCAAAGTACATTTCTCCTCCTCCATTGCCTCCATATCAAGTTGAAGACTCTCGTACTGCTCCTTCCAATTGTCAGCCTCGGTATGATAGTCATTTGCTAATTGCTCCATATGAATGACTCTTTTAATTATTTCTTTGCCAATAAGATTGATCTGCATAAAAGGATAAGTTAGACACGGTAAAGGATATGAAAAGAAAGATGAATGGTTTAAAGTCTACCTTTAGGGACGAAGGCACAATCTCGTTCATCCAAGTTAAGGAGTTGTGACTTTCCAACTTAGACTTCTCAACCGGGCCTATCAGGGGTTTTAACCATACATCCGCTTGGCCTGATTTATTCAAGAGGCTGCCTCCCGCAGGAACCTCTATCATTACCTGCTTCATCACCCCCTACTGGAAGACCCTACTTCGACTATAGAAGGCACGGAAGTAGGGGTGGATGAAGGAGCCATGGATGGAATAGGCTGAGGAGCAGGAACAGTAACAGTAACGGGAGCAGAAACAACAATCGGAGCATTAAACGAAAGTTCCGCAGGAGCAGACAGAGGGAAAATAGCAAGAGGTGCTTCATCTGAAACTGTACCAAAGCCTTGCTGGAACAGTTGGTCAATTGATTCATTAACAGGAAAGGGAGGGCATCTTCAGGAGCGGAAAGTCCCGATTCACGTACGGGAGGATCAACAATGGGAAAAGACTCATCGTCAGATACGACCCTCCTCTTTCGCGACCTACGAATCTGCGAATCCTCCTCCTGTTCTTCTTCATCCTTCAAGGTCTAGGACCCACTTGCCTTCCTTTTTGACGAAGAGGAGCTAACGATGATTTCCTGAGCCTTAGCCAGGAAAAGTTTTAAAGCGGACACAACAACAGCAGAAATTCCACGAGCAGTAAACCCTAACAAATGAAAGGGATCAGAAAAGCTCGAAAAGAGAAAGAAAGGAAGTAAAAAAAAACCTTACCAGGGGGTTTCACCTTACAACCCAACCTAGAAGAGAGTTACTTCCAAGAACGTTCTTCTATAGGAGCGATCAACAATAATTTTTCTACCCAATCACGGAAATGGGAGACATTCTCGACGGTTCCCATGGTTGCTGCAAAAGTAAAAGAAGCAGTCACGGTACTGATAATTTATCAAAAATAAAGAAGGAAAGTGAGCAAAATTGTACTCACGTTCAAAGTTCCACTTCTCAGGGAAGGGGAGATTTTCTTCCCCTACTAAACCTGCAGTATGGACAACAACATATCGAACATACCATCCTCTATCTTTGTCATAATCAGGAATAACTAAAACCCTTTTACTCCTAGCCGCGAGAGTAAAAACTCCTTGGCGGAATAGCATCGAGGAATAAAGGTGAATAAGATGATGGAAAGTAAAAGGAACTGAAGCTAAGTTGGCCAAATACCTAAGGCATGCAACTGCCCTCCAAACAAGAGGACCCACCTGTCCCAAACAAATATTGAAAAATCGACAGAATTCAATGATAACAGGGTCGATGGGAGGCTTAAATCCTAAAGTGAAGGGATAAGTGTATACAAAAGAATACCCAATTCTATAAGAGGTTATTCTTTGATTATCATTAGGAACTACAACTGGAAAATCAGATTTCCAACAACAATTTCTATGCATGAGTGACACCAAACCCACTATTATTTGGGTAGGATAAAGGTCAGCACTATCATGTGATGACATGGAATAAAGTTGTTTACTAATGGCCTCACTATCCTTTAAAAAGGAAAACTTGGCGGGGACAATCTCATCGACTCTCGGTTCACGAAGTGGTTCATTATGTTCCCTACTCTTCGAAGAAGACCTAGAAGCCCTAGCCCTCGAAGAAGACGAAGATATATTAGACCTAGAAGATGGTTGAGGAGTAATATGAGAAGAACAAGAACCCCTGGAAGGTGTAGAACTTAAACTCCTAAGTCTACCACCCCTCCTACTCCGTATTGGAGCAGAAGAATGAGTTAGTTCGTCTACAATAATAACCTTTTTGGGTTGCTGGCTTGAGGAAGACATGTTTAGAAGAAAGAAGAATTTACAAACAATGAAAGAGACTTAGAAGTTTTTCGTGAAAGCAAAGGAAAGAAAAAGGGTATTTATACTCAGAAGCGACCGTCAAAAAATGGAAAAAAACAGTGATGTTGAAAGTCATAATTGAAGTTGTCACTTCGTGACCAATGCAGCCGCAAAAAGCCCTAAAAGAAGATGAATAATTACAGAACTAATCCGAGAATTCCATGTGGCACGAGCATTAAATGGAAGTGACAAGCGACGTATACATTCAGAGACTGATGCGATGGTACGAGTGAAGCAGCGGCAAAATATTCCCGCCATAAATGAGAATCCACTTACCAAATATTTAATTAATAAATAAATGGTAAGTGGGGGGACTATCTGTATTGGTAAAAATAAGCTTCACACGTGTAATAATTCTGGTGACAAGGCAGTCCATGTAGTGCAATAGAAACATGACAGTTGGTCGCAAATTTACAAAGAGGTACGAGACAAAGAGGAATGGAACAACATACCCATGAGACAAATAGATATGGGAGCCTCAATCTAAATGAGGAGTTGAAGAGAAACAGTCAGAATGAATCGAGGCAGAATAAAGGGCAGATTCAAAGATCTTTAATTAATGAGACAAACGTTACATAATCTTCACGCAACAGTTACGATTACCTACTGTAACGTTACATTAATGATATTATTAATCATTAATGCTCAATCATTAAGAAGAGTAGGCGTTATATTAAGAAATTTCCTATAAAAGGGAGTAAAATATCACTTGTATGGACGTGTTCGAACCACTACTGAAATACATTTACTTTTACGCATTCTTATTGCTTTCTCACTGCAAATTTAATTACTATTAGCTAAGTTCCTTGGTTATCAGAAGCCCGAGTACTTCTTAAAATAGCTTTGGCAGAGAATTTAATTCTTTGGTTAAATGATCACGACATTAATGGATTTTGGGTCATGACACACATCGAATATTTTTACAGTATAAATAAGATATCATTTAACTTAACTAAATTGATCATCTGTATAGTTTAAGAATATATCATTTTGAATTCATGTATTCTATTAATGTAATAACATTGATTTTTAGCATTTAAATGATTGTTGTATTTTTATCATGTTAGTAACTTTACAATGATCATATCATCTTGTAAATAAATTGTTACTAAATTTAGTTAGTTGTTCTTTTACATAAAAGTTCTGACTAAAGATTTACGTGCAACGCACGTACATAATAACTAGTACTATATTACTCTTAGACAGATTCAACCATTTCTCAGAAGTGTCAGGACTTAAGGCTAATATGGAGAAGAGTGCCCTATACATTGATGGTATTACAAGGGAGTTCAAAGAAATAATTTTAGACGAGATGCAATTCACATTAGGGGAGCTACCATTTAAATACCTTGGAGTACCACTGTCTTCAAAGAAGTTGACTGTTCAACAATGTATGCCATTGATTGAGATGATCACAGCTCGGATTAACTGCTGGATTGCCAAGCTTCTCTCATACAATGGAAGGCTCCAATTGCTGAAAAGTGTAATCTTTGAAATGCAGACATACTGGGCGCAGGTGTTTCTACTGCCAAAGAAGATTCTTAAGCTAATAGTCATAGCTTGCAGAACATTCCTGTGGACAGGAAGTGGTGAGCCATCTAGGAGAGCCTTAATTGCATGGGACACTATATGTATGTCATTCTTAGCAAGTGGGTTAAATATACTGGACATTCATGTATGGAACAAAGCTGTATTGTGTAAACAGTTATGGGTAGTTAGTGCAAACAAGGATACCTCGTGGATACAATGGATACATAGCTACTACATTAAAGAGCATAATAGCATGACAAAGGATACTCCTAAAAGGGCATGTTGGCTTGTGTCACGACCCGAATTTTCCACTGTCGGGACGGTGATGGCGCCTAACGCTGTTTTTGCTAAGCAAGACAACATTAGAGGGTTCAACAATTAAAATAATTAAAATATAATACGAGGTCTAATATTATCCAATAAATGATACCAAATTAATTAATGAAGAAGTAAAATTATACCACGAACTAATGCTAATATCTAGCTACCCAGGGTTTAGAGTCACAATTCACGAACTACTAAAGATTACTACAAGTATTTGGCTGAATGAAAATATATATTTGTTTTGAATTAAATAAAACAGTAAATAAATAATATAGAGATGACTCCAGAATCTGCAGACGCCAGCAGATCTAACTCGTGTCTTCGTGCGAATGCTCGTCTACTACTCAAAATTGAACTCTGGCCGGAACCTGCATCTGCGCAAGAAGTGCAGAGCGTAGTATCAGTACAACCGACCCCATGTACTGGTAAGTGCCGAGCCTAACCTCGACGAGGTAGTGACGAGGCTACGACGGGCATTTATAATATAACCTGTATACAGTGTTTAATAAAGCAAGAAGAAAATACTAAACTAAATAAACAAAACTTGCAGTAAATAATTAAGTAACTCAGTTATCGTTACAGATCTCAGCTATAACCAATCCTTACAAAAATTTCCAAGTTACAATTTAAATAACGGTAAAAGCAAAATATGGGACAACAAAATATAATAGTGAGTATTCCTGTCTTCATCATATAACCATTAAAACATAACTATTCTCCCTTATTACTCTTATTTGCAGCGTGCAACCCGATCCCGCCTGTCCACCCTTATTACTCCTCAATATATCACCCTTATTGCTCATGTTGCGGCGTGCAACCCGATCCCACTTGTCCACCCTTATTACTCCTTGTTGTGGCTTGCAACCCGCTCCCACCAGACAATCACATTTCACCATTTATAATAAAGGTTTCACAAATTAAATCAAAGTCTTTCATAATATTTATGTCTCAACAAATGTAAACAGAAAGTTGTATTGTTAAGAACTTCACCAATTATTACTACACATCGAAACTAATCAAAATGTATCATAAAACGCTGACAACCAGCTCAACCATTAATGTACCACAATGAGTCTAAGGAACAATTAATACTTTCAAATTAGCGAGGCAATATCTAACAAAACAAGTAGACATGGAAGCATCAATAATCATGAAACAATTAAGATAACAATATAATAAATTGGAAACGGGGAAGGGAACATGTCAAACAGATAATTTGGTGGCGCATAGGTACTCGTCACCTCACCTATACACCACGCACATGCATTTTCACATAGCATTTAAGTCGGGGATTCCTAATCCCTCAAGTCAAAGTTAGACCAAACACTTATCTCAATTACGCATGCCACTCACTGCTCAAGTACAACTTTTCCTTTCGAATTCACCTCCAACCTACTCGAATCTAATCATAATAATTCAATGTCATTAATTAGTGCAAAAGGAACTCACTTTAATGATCCTAAGTTTTCCCCAAAAAAGTTAAAAACCGACCCCGGGCCCGCTGTGTCCAAACTCAGGGTTCAGATCAAATTTTGTTTACACATTCACCCTTGAGCTCGAATATGTAGTTAGTTTCAAAATCCAATCCCAATTCGAGGTCAAAATTCAATTTTTACAAAATTTCCTAATTGTCACGACCCGAAATCCCACCTTCAGGTCGTGACTGCGTCTAACGTTGAACCCGATAGACAAGCCAATGTGTACAGTTAATCTAACATCAAAACACAATTTAACAGAATTAACGGAAAACACTTTACAATCCTTAACAGCGAAAAATAGATAAATGCCTCAAATCTAAGTGGAATAGTAAATACAAACGTCGCGTAAGCCCCAAAACCGGGAGTCACAACTCACGAACTATCTATAGAATTCTAAATACAAAGTCTGAAAGAAGATACATAATTGTCTTGGAAAACTAGAGAAAGGACAAGACAACATGAGATCTAAGGATAGAAGAGACGCCAAGGCCCATGAACGCCAGCGGGTATACCTTGAAGCCTCTGGGGTGGACTGAAGGAGACTCCCTCAACGTTGTCCACTAGGTCCGGGTGCGGGATCTATACAACATTAAGAAGTGCAGTGTAGTATCAGTACAACCGACCCATGTACTGAGTAAGTGCTGAGCCTAACCTCGGCCGAAGTAGTGACGAGGCTAGACTTAGCAACAACGTTAACCTGTCATATTCTACAACCCAAAGCATGGGAAAACAAGGCAAGAGATAGACAGACAAGTATGGGGATACGGGAGCAGTTAAAGGGGAACACATGAGATAGAGCAGTTAAATGAGCATGAAGAGCAGACAAGAAAAGGCAATTTAACAAATGAATGCTAAGGAAACCATTGTAAATGCCAGAAATGTAAATAATGGCACGGCATCACCCTTCGTGCTTTTACTCTCTTCCTCATAATGCGATGTACGATGTGAAATAATCATGAAACATGGCACGGCATCACCCTTCGTGCTTTTACTCTCTTTCTGATGATGCAATGTATTATGTATGTCAATGTAATCAATGTAAATCATGTCACGGCATTACCCTTCGTGCTTTTACTCTCTTCCTCACTATGCAAATTATGATGTAATCAATGTAAATCATGGCACGGCATCACCCTTCGTGCTTTTACTCTCTTCCTCACGATGCAATGTATTATGTATGTCAATGTAATCAATGTAAATCATGGCACGACATAACCCTTCGTGCTTTTACACTCTTCCTCACTATGCAAATTATGATGTAATCAATGTAAATCATGGCACGACATCACCCTTCGTGCTTTACACTCTTCCTCATCAAAACAATGACAATATAAATGGCAAGGAATGCTGCATAGTGGAAATACAACTCAAAATCACCCGGCAAGGGGAAAGTATCAGTCAATATCATAAGAATTGCCCGGCAAGGGTCTCAGCTATAACCAATCATTTCAAATATATCCTTTACAATTGGGTTCTCAATCAAACCAATACATCATGAGTTCATCACCCAGAGATTTCACAATATTCAACTTCCAAGTAGAGACAAATTCATAGTATGACGAACATGGAAGTAATAATAAGATTTTCATCAAAAATAGACTCACGAGCATGCTTGACACACAATGCATAGGTATCGTCGTCACCTCACATATACATTGAACATGATAAACACTTAACACATAGCACACAATACATATTACCTCACCAATGTTAGGCAAGACACTTACCTCGGGTCCAAAAAAATAGCAATCAAGCCTCTAACACCGCCTTTCCTTTAGAATCCGACTCCAGAACGATATTATCTAGACATAATTAACTCAAGTATATCAATAATGACTCAATAAATCAATCCCATAGCCTAATTACCCATTTTCCTAGCATTCTTCCAAAAATACCAAAATTCGACCTCGTGATCGCTTGGTCCAAACACGAGGCTCAGACCAAAACCCGATCACCCATTTCCCCACGAGTCCAAATATATAATTTGTTTTGAAATCCGACCCCAAAATGAGGTTGAATTGCCCAAAATTTCCAAAACCCTAACTCTACCCAAAACCCCTAACTTCTACTTTGTTTTTCATGATTTTAGGCCTAGATTCTAGGATGAAATCTTGTAAAAAGAAGTTAAGAAGTAAATAAAATGAGTTAGAAATCACTTACTACTGTTTTGGAGAAGAAAGAGTATTTGGAAAATCGCCTCTCATGATTTTAGGGCTTTGAAAAATGAAAATAACAGAAATTCCCGTCTATTTATACCCCTCTTCAGGCCCCCACCGCGGTCAGCGAAAAATGGAACGCGGCCGCGCTGAAGAAAACCAAGAAAAACTGAAGAAAACCAAGAAACAATGACTGCAGTGACATGCTTTAGTATTTTGGACATAACTATCTCTACATATGTCCATATTACGATTTCTATAACTTTCTGGAAACTAGACACAAAGGGCTACAACCTTCGTTTTTTAGTCATCTCAAATTTTGTTGTAGATCAAATGATATAGGCCTCCGAAGTCGGTCTATTTTCCAGCTCCTCCATCGCGGACCGCGAGAAAACGACCGCGACCGCGAAGCCCTTAGCGCGGTCCGCGAAAATAGGACTGCAGACAGTGGTGGTAAGTTCAGGGATCGAGTTCTGTGACCTCCAACAGCTATATTTTAAGCCTAAAAACAACCCGGGACCTACCCGAAACTCACCCGAGCCCTCGGAACCTCAAACCCAATGACACACACGACTCCCAAGTCATCCTACGGACTTATTCAAGCATTTGAATCACCAAAATATCATCAAAAACAAGGAATTAAACCTCAAAACTCATAGAATTTTCTTAAAACTTCATAACGCTTAACTATTCCGATTTTGATCCGAAACACGTCATTTCAATTCCGTTTTACACCAAATTTCACAGATAACTCACATAACATATATTAAACCTGTTATGGGATCCGGAACCATAATACGGGCCCGGTGACACGGTTTTCACATGAATATTCATTTTCAAAATCCTTAATTATTTTCAGAACACAATTTTCTTTAAAAATTCATTTCTCGGGCTTGGGACCTCGAAATTCGATTCGGGGCATACGCCCAAGTCCCGTATTTTCCTACGGACCCTCCGGGACCGTCAAATATTGGGTTTGGGTCCGTTTACCAAAAACGTTTACCAAAGTCAACTTTAATCAATTAATTATTATAAAAATCAACTTTTCATCTAGTTTTCACATCAAAGCTTCCCGGCTACACGCCCGGGCTACGCACACATACCGAGGTGAGATTAACTGAGGCTTTCGGGGCCTCAAAACAGAGATTTAGCTAAATTAATAGCCCGTTTGGCCAAGCTTCTAAAATAGCTTATTTTGAGAAGTGCTTTTCTCAAAAGTACTTTTAAAAAAGTGCTTTTGGTGAGAAGTAGTTTGTGTTTGACTAATTAATTTTAAAAGCACTTTTAAGCAGTAAATAGTGTTTGTCCAATCTTTTAAAAACTGCTTCTAAGTGTATTTTTATCAAAAGTGCTTCTCAGAAAAGTGCTTTTGGAGAGAAGCTACTTTTTTCTGCTTCTCCAAAACTGCTTCTGTTTCTCCTCAAAAGCACTTTTTTCCATCCAAAAGCTTGGCCAAACACCTTAATTAAAGCACTTTTGGCCAAAAAGCACTTTTGGCCCAAAAAAAATTGGCCAAACAGGCTATAACTTAGGATGACCTTTTGGGTTATCAAAATCTCCACCTCTAAAACAAACGTTCGTCCTCGACAGACATAGAAATGTACCTGAGTCTGAGAAAAGATGGGGATAACGACTCCTCATATCGGACTCGAACTCCCAAGTAGCTTCCTCGGCAGGCTGACCTCTCCACTGAACACGAACCGAAGGATAACTCTTCGATCACAACTGACAAACCTGCCTAGCTAATATGGCTACCGGCTCCTCCTCATACGTCAGATCCTTTTCCAACTGGACACCACTGAAGTCAAGAACATGAGAAGGATTTGCAATGTACTTTCGGAGCATAGATACATGAAACACTGGATGCACGACTGATAAATGCGGTGGCAAGGAAAGTTTGTAAGCCACCTCTCCCACGTTGTCCAAAATCTCAAATTGGACCAATGTACCTAGGGCCCAACTTTCCCTTCTTTCCGAATCTCATCACGCCCTTCATAGGCGACACCCGAAGAAACACCTGGTCTCCTATCATGAAAGCCAATTCTCGAACTCGACGGTCTGCATAACTCTTTTTCCTGGACTGAGCTGTACGAAATCTATCCTGAATAATCTTCACCTTGTCCAAGGCGTCCTAGACTAACTCAGAACCCAATAACCTAGCCTCTCCCGGCTCAAACCATCCGACTGGAGACCGACATCGCCTACCATACAACACCTCATAAGGAGCCATCTGGATGCCCGAATGATAACTGTTGTTGTAGGCAAACTCAGCTAAAGGCAAGAACTGGTCCCATGAACCACCAAAATCAATAACACAGGCCCGCAACATATCCTCCAAAATCTGAATAGTACGCTCGGACTGTCCGTACGTCTGAGGATGAAATGTTGTGCTCAAATCAATCTGTGTGCCCAACTCTCGCTGAAATACTCTCCAGAAATGGGAGGTAAACTGAGTACCTCGGTCTGATATAATGGATAGGGGCACACCATGCAATCTAACAATCTCTCTCATATAGATCTTTGCCAACTTCTCCGCTGAATACGAAACCGACACAGGAATGAAATGTGCTGACTTGGTCAACCTATCCACAACAACCCATACTGCATCAACCATCCTCTGAGTCCGTGGAAGCCCAACTACAAAATCCATCGTGATACGCTACCACTTCCACTCGGGAAGCTGAATCTGCTGCATCAAACCACCGGGTGTCTGGTGCTCATACTTAACCTGCTGACAATTCAAGCACCGAGCTACATAAGCTACAATATCCTTCTTCATCCTACGCCACCAATAATGCTGTTGCAAGTCCTGGTACATCTTTGCGGCGCCCGGATGAATGGAATATCGGGAACTATGGGCCCCCTATAGTATCAACTCACGAATTCCACCCACATCGGGTACACAAATACGACCCTGCATCCTCAAAACTCCCTCGGCATCAACTGTGACCTGCTTGGCACGTCTGTGCCGAACCGTATCTCTAAGAGCACATAAACAACGACCATCATACTGCCTGGCACGAATACGATCATACAATGAAGAACGAGCGACAGTATGGGCCAAAACACTGCCACCCTCAGAAACCTCCGGCCTCACAAATCAGTTGGCTAACGCCTGAACATCCAAAGCAAGAGGTCGCTCTCCAACTGATAAAAGGGCAAGACTACCCATGCTAAATGACTTACGGATCAAAGCATCGGCCACCACATTGGCTTTCCCCGGATGATAGAGAATAGTAATATCGTAATCCTTCAGCAACTCTAACCACCTTCTCTGCCTCATGTTCAACTCCTTTTGCTTAAACAAGTATTGCAAACTCTTGTGATCAGTGAATACCTCACACGTTACCCTATACAAATAGTGCCTCCAAATCTTCAAGGCATGAACAATAGCTGCAAGCTCCAAGTCGTGAACTAGATAATTCTTCTCGTGTATCTTCAACTGACGAGATGCATAGGCTATGACCTTGCCATCCTGCAACAATACGGACCTGAACCTGTGGGCAATACCAACACTGGTGTTGTGGTCAATGCTGTCTTGAGCTTCTGAAAGCTCGCCTTACACTCCTCGAACCATCTGAACTGAACACCCTTCTGCGTCAACTTGGTCATCGGGGCTGCTATAGATGAAAACCCCTCCACGAACGGCGATAATAGCCTGCTAGGTCTAAGAAGCTCCGAATCTCTGTGGCTGAAGTGGGCTTAGGCCTATCTCTAACTGTTGAAACCTTCTTCAGATCCACCTGAATGCCCTCTGCCGACACAACGTGGCCCAAGAATGCCACAGAACTCAACCGGAACTCGCACATAGAAAACTTGGCATACAACTTCCGATCTCTCAGAGTCTGGAGAACAATCCGAAGATGCTGCTGATGCTCCTCTCGACTACGGGAATAAATCAAGATACCATCTATAAACACGATCACGACTGAGTCCAAATAAGGCCTGAATACCCGATTCCTCAACTCCATAAAAGTAGCGGGGTCAACCCAAACGACATAACCAAAAACTCATAATGCCCATAATGAGTGCGAAAAGCCATCTTAGGAAAGTCAGACGCCCTGATCCTCAGCTGATGGTATCCAGACCTCAAGTCTATCTTAGAGAACACTGAAGCACCCTGAAGCTGATAAAATAAGTCATCAATCCTCGGCAAAGGATACTTGTTCTTAATAGTAACCTTATTCAACTGCCGGTAGTCAATGCACATCCTCATCGAGCCATCTTTCTTCTTCACGAATCACACTGGAGCACCCCCAAGGAGACACACTAGGCCTAATGAAGCCTTTGCCCAACAATCCTGTAACTGCTCCTTCAATTCCTTCACAATACTGATATCGAGATACAATGCTTGAAGACCTCATAATTACCCAAAATAACGTGCCTCATCTAACGCCACCTGGGGTGGGCACCTACCTTGTAGGTTAAGGCTCCATTATCATAGCACGAATTTGGCAAACTTTGCACAGATAGTTAATTTAGGTTATCTATTTATTTATTTATTAATTAATGTTATTTTTATTACTCTTATTTTGTACATAATTAATAAGTTTAACAAGCATGACTCCCTACCAGTACTAAAGTAAAAACAAAACAAAATTTAATTCACAAGGGAGAATTTAAACACAAGGATTTCCATCACAAGGATCTCATATTTACATGTCTTCCACCGCGGCTCGAGGCCCGGTCTAAATATACCAAATCATATCAACACGCGAGGTTCTCTTCCTCAATTCTGAATCACAAGTAATATGCATATCGTTCCAATCAAAACATTCCATTTCCTTCCTTTAAATATTTTTCGTTAAGCAAAATTTCAACACGTAATGGTAAACACAGTTATCCCCATAGAATTTCTCAATACAAGTATTCACATAAGTAGATTTTTAGAGTTACGAAGCTCACCCGAGAGTGGAGCATATTAGAAGAATTTTATTAGATACGCATAATCGAATTAAGTTCAGAAAATCATCACTTTATTATAATTAGAGATTGTTCTTGTAATGAAACAATTTAATGTAACAACCTCATCCATACCATAGAAAATATATCAACAGACTAGGTCTCCACCTCTAGGAATCTAACCTCCACTTTCGACATTCCGACTCCTTTTTCCCTAGGTGGTCATGTAGTTGAGTTGTAGCTGCAATGGGGCACGTAGCCTGAGTGCTCTGATGAAATATGACTTTCCCAAGTCTAGGGCAATTTCTACCACTAGCCGACATAAAGTATCATCCTGCCTTGAGTCGTCCAAAATTTACAATCATTTTTGAGTCCTTTAATGAGTCTGGGGACTCACCCTCTGTCTATACGAACCAACGTAGGAGTATGACGGGTTAACTTACCGAGCCTGATGGCATATTCTGATACCGTCATATGGCATGACGCCACCGTGACTTCCATGCTGAGTAGACTTTTGTAGACTTCAAGTTGTTTGAATAACTCCTTTGGTACTGAGGTATAGGGTTATTAAGGAGGTAGACGTACCGAAATTCCCAGCCTTATCTCTTGTAAAAAAAATCCCCAGCCTTATGCATTACAAACCAAAACCGATATGACACGCGGCCTTGCAATCTATTCCTTGACACTGGAATTCCCCCACGTGGCACGAAGTCATAGGTCACAATACCTGATAATCCACGATGTTAAACTTCACAGCTCATATAATCAACCCCGTTGCTTTACACTTATTCCCATGGTGTGCAATACCTCATAGAAGCGGTCAATAAAATCATGTGGGTCCTCAAAAGATATACCACTGAAATGGAGTGGAACTTGTTTGGTAACTTGTCCAACCTCAATAAACGGACTAGTGCATCTTGCAACAATGGAGTAGCTATAAATCCTTCCGGAATCTGAACTAGTCCAACATATACTGTCCGAGCTAGAACCTTCGCATCTAGATCCATTTGAGACTGTACAATAGGTGCTGGTGTTCGAGCTTTAGACTGTGCTCTGCTTCTGCCTCTTCCCTTGATCGTAGCCGTCTTTGGGGCTTCATCTTTTGTCCGGTCGTAGACGCTTCGCGTGTTGTCGAGATTAGTGAGAGGACAAGAGTAAGCAAGCTCAATCATCAATGATAGAATAGATTCGCATGATCGAGATGAAGAAATGTGGAGTTATTCCTAACTTTGCAGCCTCTAGGGATAAATACAGACGTCTCCGTACCGATCCCTCAGACTCTACCAAGTTTGTCCGTGAGTTGTGAGACCTAAGCGACCTAGAGCTCTGATACCAACTTGTAACGACCCAAAATCCCACCTTCAGGCCGTGACTTCGTCTAACGTTGAACCTGCTAGACAAGCCAACGTGTACAATTAATCTAACATCAAAACACCAATTTAAGAGAATTAACAGAAAACACTTTACAATCCTTAACAGCGGAAAATAGATAAATGCCTCAAAGCTAAGTAGAATACTAAATAAAAACGTCGTGTAAGCCCCAAAACCGGGAGTCACAACTCACGAACTATCTATAGAATGCTAAATACAAAGTCGGAAAGAAGATACATAATTGTCTTGGAAAACTAGAGAAAGGACAAGACAACATGATATCTAAGGATAGAAGAGACGCCAAGGCCCACGAACGCCAGAGGGTATACCTTGAAGCCTCTGGGGTGGACTGAAGGAGACTCCCTCAACGTTGTACACTGGGTCCGGGTGCGGGATCTGCACAACATTAAGAAGTGCAGTGTAGTATCATTACGACCGACCCCATGTACTGAGTAAGTGCCGAGCTAAACCTCGGCCGAAGTAGTGACGAGGCTAGACTTAGCAACAATGTTAACCTGTCCTATTCTACAACCCAAAGCATGGAAAAACAAGGCAAGAGATAGACAGACAAATATGGGGATACAGGAGCAGTTAAAGGGGAACAAATGAGATAGAGCAGTTAAATGAGCATGAAGAGCAGACAAGAAAAGGCAATTTAACAAATGAACGCTAAGGAAACCAGTGTAAATGCCAGAAATGTAAATAATGGCACGGCATCACCCTTCGTGCTTTTACTCTCTTCCTCACAATGCGATGTACGATGTGAAATAATCATGAAACATGGCACGGCATCACCCTTCGTGATTTTACTCTCTTTCTCACGATGCAATGTATTATGTATGTCAATGTAATGAATGTAAATCATGGCACGGCATCACCCTTCGTGCTTTTACTCTCTTCCTCACTATGCAAATTATGATGTAATCAATGTAAATCATTGCACGAAGTCACCCTTCGTGCTTTTACTCTCTTCCTCACTATGCAAATTATGATGTAATCAATGTAAATCATTGCACGAAGTCACCCTTCGTGCTTTTACTCTCTTCCTCACGATGCAATGTATTATGTATGTCAATGTAATCAATGTAAATCATGGCACGACATCACCCTTCGTGCTTTT